>CAUYSK010031626.1:0-32676 GCA_963575035.1 Avahi laniger
GGCATGGTAGCGCATGCCTGTAGTCCCAGCTACTTGGAAGGCTGAGGCAGGAGGATCGCTTGAGCCCAGTAGTTTGAGGTTGCTGTGAGCTACGCTGACGCCACGGCACTCACTCTAGCCAGGGCAATAAAGTGAGACTCTGTCTCAAAAAAAAAAAAAAAAATTTGAAAACAATTTCAATGGATCAATTTTATCACCATATGCATTGAGAGTAAATAAATACTGCCCTGCGTGCTTCAAGCTCTTTATATAAATTCCTAATCTTTTACTTAATTTCTTAAGATTTTATGGTCCTTATAGGCAGGGATAAATCTTTGCATCTTTACATTTTCCCATATTGTCGCACAGAAAAGCCCTTATTAAACATCAATTGCACTAAGGAAAGAACAAATTTCAGCTTCCTGTTTTTTACAAAAAAGAAAAGAGCAGCAGGGTATGAGCAAACAGCCACGACTAACTGCATCCTCTGATGCTTTTCTCACTATTATATAGAAACCCCTGCAGGAAACCGCAGCTATATCCTTTTCAACACTACAGCAAAATCTTATGAATTGCTGGCAACCATAAAACAGCAATAGTGACATAATAGAAATGCTTGTGACAATTTCTACTGACCACATTCAAGTGCTTTAACATTTTAGTAATGTTTCTCAATGACAAATTCCCAAGGAAATATAGTCATAATAATAGTTATACCTCACCCACTCTTTGGGGGGAGGAGTAAATTATATGAAAAAACAATAAGCACAATTGAAACTTGACTCCCCGGCCTCAATATAGCTGATTTTTAAAAAAAAAAAAAACATAAAAAACTCAAGTGTTAAAATTCCTCAAATGACTCACTTGTAAAAATTTCTAACTGACCAGGCGTGTATGAACGTTAAACTCTTCCCAAAATCATGAAAGCCCTACTTTTTTTTTCTTTGTATTCAAAATGGCTCAAGAATTAGATATTTCTAGCAATGAGATGTAGTAGAAACTCCTTTTGTCCATTCTCACGTATAATCTCATTCAAGATGTACAGCAAGGCACATTTTACATTCTTTATATGAGCCTTGATCATGCATTTTATCAATAAGGGACTTTCCACTGAAGGTCTTTTGGTTGTTCAGGAAGTACAAAGAAATGACAACGTGGCAGAAGTCCAGGGCTTTCAAGGGCTGTGAATCACAGACATGGACACTCAACACAAAAGTCAGAGGTATAGACTCCGCAACTCTCCTAGGCCCACGTATGACCATAAGTTCTTCGTAGGGTATACTGAGGATATTTGTAAATGAATGAAGACATACGTGCTTGGCAGGGAGGGACAAGGGGAGATAAAAAGGGTCACTCTATGTTTCAACAAAGGCTGAAGAGACCTGAAAGTCAGAAAACACGCCCAAGAATGAAGAAAAAACAGTAAAGTTGTTAAAAAAAAAAAAAATAATGGAGCACGTTAGAACTAGAATCGATCTTACTGATTTCTAGACCACCCTTCTCATGTCTAGAGAGAACCTGAGATGCTGAGGGCAACGATGTGACTTTGTGTCTTACTCTCACTGAGTGTGACATTTGTGTACCAATTTCATGACTTTAGCCTTCTGTGCTTCTTATCCAAACTATTTTTTTTAATTTATGTTTTTCATGAAGTTGACTTTCGCTGGTGCACCAGTTGAAAATATTAGCCTCGTCCTAGGAAATAGTGTCTGTGAAATCACAGGGTTGATGTGTCAGTTATGTATTTTTCATGGCACCTATTTTAAAAAATATACTTCAAGATGTATTCTGAACATATTTATATGTTAAAATAAATTCATAACGATTAAAATAAAAAGTAAATCTACATTACCCCTAAGATCCTCTCCCAGGTCACTGCTGGAAATCCACACTTTAAACTTTAAAAAGCAATGGCCCTCTGCTATGCTACATTCTGGAACAAAGAGTTTGGGTTTTCAAATGTTATAAGGTGGTAAAAACATTGCAGATTGTTGACAAGGGTCCACTAACAAGACTCATGCCGGTAGGTGACTTCTGTCAATTTTTTTCCTGGTGGGGGGGAAAAATCAATTGCTTATTAAGGAACTAAAAAGAAAAAAAAAAAGGGGCAGAAATCATGGCTTTTTTTTTCATTTTTATAGTTAGTGGATTTCTATCTTCAAAGTGAACAGAGACAAGTATATTCTTCTTTCTATGTATACCATTAATTCATTAGAACTGCAGTTTTAAGAAGGAATTTGTCTCAAATGGGCCACCTACGCATACGTTGCCTTTTTTTTTTGGTCTTCCATTTGCAATGGCAATACGTAGCTGTAAGCTGTAATAAGGAGTTACTTAACTTTCATAAGTAAATGAATGTCTATGATTAAAACATCAATCACGGAAACACTGGTTCTATAAATAATTCCTAAGTCCAAAGTCCATAGGCAGAGTTAAACAAAGACACATGCCTGGTTTTTCTTGCTGTGCACGTGTGTTTGTGTGCACACACACGTGACCGTATGAAATGTGTTTGGTTTTTCTTTCGAGAAACAAAGAAATGTTGTTTGCTGAACATATGTGTCACCTGGCTATTTTGATAAAAAGTTCTATTTGTCAATTTTATCACCTATGCACCGATCTATAAGGTTTTAACCTAAAATCTCTGTCGTTCAACCCACCCAGTTTGTTTAAAAATGTCATCGCCGATTCAGAAGCCCTCACATTTGTTTTTTAAGCAACGCAGAATGAAATCCAAGATAGAAGAAAGCATTCCATAAAATCCTGCTGGTTCCTCACATTTTGACGCAGTGTTAATAATTTTTGACGTTACCAAAACTTAACAGAATACTGCAGCGTAGCATTGTGGTGAAGCGCGTGGCCTTTGAAATTGGACAACTCTGAATTCACAAACAGTCCAATCGATTACCAGCCATGGGACCCCAGGCAAGTTATTTAATGCTTCCTCATCTCTAAAATGGGGAAACTAATGGTACAAACCTCATAGATTTGTTTAAATGAGAAATCTTATGAGGATGCCACTGGCAGAGAAGTCTAAGAATAAGGTCGCGAAACAGTAATACCGATCCATAGTCTATCCCTCATCCATTTCCTGTGGAAAGTAGATGGATAAAGATAAATTTATTAAGATTTTCTTTTTGCCCTAGAACCAAGAGAGCAGAGTGCCTCAACTGGTTTCTTCCAGTCTCTTTCTCTTTACTGAATTCTAACTCTCTTCTCTCATGTGTTTGGCTGGCCTTTCATTCTTCTCCACTTACCATCATTGTCCTACAACCAAGATTTCCTTCCTTTCCTCTCATTTCTCCTACACCACCAGCCCACGGGCTGCAAGGCAAAAGAGGTTCTCTTCCCGGTCAGGGTAAATGCACAGAGCTGGAGCTGGAATCACTCTTGCCAGGCATTCCAGAGATGTGAGTTACCCCCTTGAAACTTCAGGGTCTCAGATGCCTACCTGCTTTAAAGGAATGGGCCTCTCCTTAGGAAAAACAGACAGCAAAAGGGCATGGCGTGTTTCACACAGCAGCTATGCAAACAGCTGCATATTTTCAGTCCCCTGGAATGGGTGCATTCCCCAATAACGATCTGATTCAAGATCATCCCCCCAAGGGTGGAGGTGATTCCTGACGGTCTAAACGATTATCTTAAAACAGTCTTAACAGACACTAGTATATCACAAACAATTTATGAGCAACAGTGAAGTGCCAATGACAGCAAATGATTCATTAAAAGAATCATTTAGAGTAGTTTTCTCTCTCTCCATCAGTTATCCTAACCTTGATAACAGTTATTTCTATAATAATGTCACTCTCATTCACCCCACTTGCATTGGTAGATGTTTTCTTGAATAGGGAAAAAAAAGGAATGAAGTCACATTAAGGTTCTGGTACACTTATGAGGATGAAATTTCCTGTAGTATACGGACCAGCCATCAGAGAAACTTGCAAGATTTCTCAATCCTATGCCTACCCCACTCTGTCACCTTTGCTGCCTTCCGTTTCTGAGCTGTTTCTAGCAAAATGAAGTCGAACATACACGTGCCTGTGTTTTTATTTTCTGCAACATTAAGGAAATGTCGTATGGGAAAGGCTTCCTCTAGTTTTCAAGCTGGCCTTGCTGGGAAGAAAAGAGCCCAGGTGTGGCAAGCAGGTGACGAAGCTGTGGAGAGGAACGGAAATTTAGCAGAATTGTTCGGGCCAACAGGAAGGAAGAAAGAGGTACAGGGAGTGTGCGGCTGGGACGGAGGAGGGACCTCGTTTGTCAGGCTGTTAGGGGAATTCTCTGAGATCCTGATCACAAGACCCCATTCTAACTTTGCTGAACCGTATTTATTAATAAGTTTATTCCAGTAGTCTGGGAATTATTTGAGAGTTAAGACTACGTTTGGTTCAACTTTGAACCCCAGTACATAGCACAGGGTTTAACATATGTATCAAATGCTCAGTACAGATTTAGTACATGATTCAAGGAATCCATCTTCCTTAGATCAGGGCCTTCTGTTAATCCCATTTCACATTCTATATCTCGCCTCCTAAATAAACTCCCATTCCCAGTTGGAGGAAAGCTGTTATCGAATTTGTGAAGCAGAAGAAACTGACGTGTCCTCGATCGAGTCCAGCTCAGGTTATTAACTTTTACCATCCCTCTCGGGGACTTAGACTCATCACTCAGAAGCCACAAACCCCAGAGGGACGATCTTTTAAAAACCTATCATTACAGTTTCAGACATCCAAATAGCCACAGGAGGAATCGGAGAATAGTTTCTTCACAGAAGAGCACAAAAGTTTCAGTGTAACTAAACACGTGTTATTTAAAAATCAGCAAGGGGAAAAGGACTTTATCCCTACAGAATTTCAACATCTATGGTCCTTCACGTATCATGAATACATTCCAGTCGACAGGACACCTAGTCCTTAAGTACTTGGATGTCATTCTCTAAGGAAATGCCACTGTCTCCAAAGAGAGCATGGGGAGTTGGTGTGGCACTGTGTCCTCTCTTAGCTCCACCTGAGACTATTCTCAGCACTGTCTTCCTGGAGTGAAGCTGCTGAAGCACCGACAATTTGGGATTAATAATTAGGCGAGGGGACGTTTTTAGAAGTCAAGTAGGAGGTGCGATGCGGGGGACGAAAGCGGTAGCAGAAGTTGAGAAAGAATGAAGAGACTTCAGAGAGCTGGTAAGACAGCTTTCTCGACCGACAAGTTCTGCCTGAGTTTTCCATCTTGTTGCCCCCAAAGGGCATTTGTCTTTATTTGCGACATAAATAAATCATCCCTGACGCAGTCACCTCATTTCTTAGCTATAGGACCAGAGCAGTTCTGCAGAATCGAGTGGCCAGACTGGGCAGTGATCTGACATGCTTCAGAGAGGGGCTGCAAACACAGCCAACTGCCGTCGTTAGATGAGCGTTTCTCAGTTGTACCAGCACAGCCAGAAACTGAGGGATGCGTCCATACTACCCCTGACAGTTTGCCTCAACTGCTGGGCCTGCCAAAGAGAACGCACCATTCCTGGAAAGATTGGGACGTGCTTTGGGCTTTCAGGAGGCCATGAGAGTCTGGTGGATATGTGAAGAGTTGTACGTAAGACCACGACATGGCGCATTAAAAAAATCTGTAAGGCAATCCAGTGTAAAATCTTAGTCACTGGTCTTTACAGTAAAGAAAAAATAAATGAAATTATTGTTAAAATTGTTAATATTTTTCATTTGCCACATGGGGTATGGTAAAAAGCAGGCAACCAGACAAATAAACAAATGAAAACTCTGCTATTCTCTTACTACCAGACCAGAACAACTCGATTTGTATTCATTCAACTTTCACAGACTACGTATTTTGATGATGGAAACTTTTTAGACACTTAGTGTGGTTCACGGGAGTCAACGATGTGCAGTACAATGATCTCTCTGCATACCAATTTCATGAGTACGGTCACAGCATTTTAGAGCGTGATGGTTGTTAGAGAGGACACCTAGTCCAGACTTCACAAACTCAGTACCTACAGGCTCTGGGTAGGTAACACGAAGAAGCGGAGCTGTCGGGTACAAGTGACTTCCAAGAAGTGGGGGCCACAGTGAAGAAATGAGGTAGCCCATGCTGCTGTTTAGCTCCAGCCTAGAGAACCTGGGTTTCAATTTTTATAATAGATCTTTTGATTTTTAAACATTGGCTTGATCAAAAATGAATACCTGCAGGCTATGATTTTCCTGCCGGGCCCACAGACTGCCAGTTTTCAGTTCGGATCTGGTACCTCCATCCCCAAATCTGAGGTCCAGACAGGCTAAGTGAAGCGCACCAGGTCTCCCAGATGCTCACGGCAAAGCTCCCTTCTGCTCTGAGAGTCGGTTTGCGTAGACCATCCCCCACGGGAAAGGAGATTGCAAAAGCATCTTTGCTCACCTAATCAGAGCTCAGCTCCTGACCCTGACAGTGACAGATTTCTGCTGACTGCTTTCAGAGCATGTTCGACATGAAAACAAGAACAATCATCCCCACCCCTGTGTCATGAGCAATTTTTACTCATCCAGGGATGCAGGCGAAAATGTACACTCATTTACTAACCTTAGCTCTGACTGAAATTCTTAGGAGAATTTCAAATGCTTGATTTTAATTAGCAATTAAAATTCCAGAGGCTTAATTTTTACCTGCATTTTTCAAGGAGAAATAATTTATAGAACAATTCAAAGAAAGGCGGGCTTAAAGAACAATACCACTAAGTAGAAATAAAAAATTAATGTTATGTATAAAGCAAAAGTTAGAAACAGGCCTTAGAAATCACAGAGGATTTGCTTCAATAATGAAGCTTTAAACCATGTTTTCAATGGGCTGAGAAACTAATTTAGAGTAGGAACAGGCATTTCAAAATGATTTAATCGCAAGGCAAAGACCAAACTCCAACAAAGTGAAACCCACAATGAACCAAATGTCTTTTGCATTTCTGAACAACAATTTTTTTTAAAAAAGGGTATAATGAGAAAGCGTGTATAATGAGAAAGGAAGAAAAACAAGAAAAAACTTCTATATTATATTCAGCATCTCTGTCCTATATAGCCATAATTCAGAATAAAAACCCAGAGGCAATGTATTAATAAAATTCTGAATCCTGATAGTATTTGCAGACTATTACATTTTAGAAAAATTGTCAACAAGAACCGAAGCAAAAAAAAATATGCTCTGATTACTCAGGAAATACAGTTAACACAAACACTTTGCTCCCTTTAGCATTTCATTTAACCAAAGTTGGACATTATACAGAAAGAGAAGAGTCTCCCATAGACACAATACGGTTAGCTTAATTTTATGCTATTTTGTAATCAATATCCCTGAAAAACAACCAAGGAGCGATCAACATAAAGCATCTGATTACTCTTTATAAACTAGATACTCTCACTTGGATAGACTATTTGCCTTTCAAGCTTAAAAAATAATTCTCTGCAACTCTTTTTTTCTCTCCAGAAAATTAATAGATGCAAACGTGATTTTTTCAGGAGCTTTGGAGATAGATGTCTGTCCAGCTGTCCGTGAATTAGCAACAATGTTGAGGTCCCTGGCGTCGCCTGTGACTTTGTGGGTTTCACCCTTTCAGCCTCTGGGGTTTTTTTCGGGGTTTTCTCAATTCTGCAGGTTTTGCAAGGCTGTGAGTCCTGACTAAACCAATTTTCTAGTGGTGGCTTGGGTAGCCACTCTGTTTAGGATCCAAGAATTAACATTTTTAAATCGAATCTGGTGTGTAAGGCCAAGAAACGGCCTCGCCTCAGATCACCCAGCTGATGCCCAAATATTTCTGCCACATCAGACCCTTGGGACAGAGATGAGATCACCACGTTGCCATTTAGAAAGGCTCACTGCATTGATTCCAAGTTTTGGAGAGAAGGTGCGTAAATAATGTGATTCTCAGACATTGTCTTCTGGTCCTATTCCTTCTCCCCTTAGCCAAGAATTGTGGAGAAGAGGAAAGAGGAGTTCTGCACTTTAGCCCCAGATCTAACAATGACTACTGACAAGTTATTAACTTCCCTGGGACTCATCTGTAACCACTTCATTTCCTTGTAAATAGAGGCATAAACCAAGCAATGGTTTCCAAATCTGGCTATGGAACCCTTTTACCACCATTATAAAAAGATTTTTAAGCATCCCCTCAGATTCGGATTTGGATCAGGGTCAGTGATTACCGCTCAGTAATAATAATTTGGGCCCCAAATTATACTGCTAGCTTCAAAATAAAGCCAATAATCTTATTACGGATATGAAAAATTAGCAAGCTATTACTGCGTTGCCAACTGCAACACACCCAGTTAAAAAGCTGTGAAAATTTTTCTCACTGGCATTCAACACAGTAAGTAATTGAAGTTGTAAGAGTATATATGTTTTCCCCATGAAATTCAATAAACGTCTTCTCAATCCAAATGCAGCCTCTAAATGTTTTTATTATTCCAGGCTTGATTCTTCTATAAAAAAGTTCAATTATCACTAATCCAACTCTGTGATGTGGAAAAGAAAAATGAGTCCAGGTCATCTTTATAAAAAAAAAATAAATAAATAAATTTCCATATTTGGCCTCACTCCAAATCAACTAATTCAAGCAGATGAATCTCTGTTTTAACTGGCACTGTTCTTCTGGTTAAAAGTGTAGTTTTGTTCAAAAGAGTAGCAATACTGCAAGATTGTTTTAGTCCAGAGGAAATACAGCAAGAAGCCCACCACCAAGAAGGTTTTTCAGAAACACAAGTAGACTTCTTTTCTGACTTTGCCTCCTCAAAATAATTATTAGGTTACAGCAAAACACAATGAGGTAATACCTAGAAATGCATACGAATATTTAATATTTAACAAAGAAGATGGACAAGTCACAAAACAACTGGGGATAAAAAAAGAAAATATGGCAGCCACTGCCCTTCTTTCTGGAGTTCGAGGCTACCAAGTCACCTGGTTCATCTT
The DNA here is from genome assembly GCA_963575035.1 of Avahi laniger. Lineage (NCBI taxonomy): Eukaryota > Metazoa > Chordata > Mammalia > Primates > Indriidae > Avahi > Avahi laniger. Next base: position 8,914 of record CAUYSK010031626.1, read on the forward strand.
CACGGGCTGTCAGTTCCTTGTATGGCATTTTGCATCTACAAGGAGCTCATGAAAGGAGCCTCGTTGAAGAAAAGAATAGAAAGAATTGCTGAATTTAGGACAATCACCTGATCATCTTTGCCCCTCTGTGCCAATGAGTGTAGTTGTGTTCCGAAAAATGAAATAATCATTCCACAATGCGGTGTATCCCGTAAGTTTCAATAGTTCGACCATCAAATTGGATTGATCAAGGCTCAATCAGTAAATTGTTGCAAAAGAAAAAGATGGCAGGAGATTACAGATGTCTGATGTTCTAGTTATTCTGGCTAGATTTTCTTAAATGGTATTAGGAAAAGAAATCTCAGGCATAAAATAATTAGAAACTCAAAGAAAAAGGTCACATATACAGAGATAGAGAATAAAAGTGGTTAGATTCATCAGGCTTGCAGGGAGGAAATGGGGAGATGTAGGTCAAAGGTTACAAAGTAGCAGATATGTAGGACGAACGAGTCTAAAGTTCTAATGTAGGACATGAGAACTATAGTTAATGATAGTGTATTGTATTCAGGACTTTTGCTAAATGAGTAGATTATAGCTGCTCTTGACACAAAGGGAAAATGGGTAACTATCTGAGATGATGGATATATTATTTTGTTCCACTATAGTAACCATTATACTACATATATATGTATCTTATAGCATCATACCATATACCTTAAATATACAAAATAAAATTTATTGTAAAAAATAGCAACTCTTAGCTGGATGTGGTGGCACACGCCTGTGGTCCCAGTTACTTGGGAGGCTGAGGAAGGTGGAGAGAGGATTGACTGAGCCCAGAAGTTTGAGTCTAGCCTGGGCAACATAGTGAGACCCCTGTCTCTTAAAAAAAAAAAAGCAAATCTTGAGTAATGTTTCAGATAAACAGAAATTCTTCTACAATTCTCTTCCTATAATTTGATATTCATTTTTTCTTTTTGAAATGATTCTTAAATACACTTGCCATTACCCACCTCATTCTTTGCTATTTCCTTCTATATCGCCACACCTTCCTCACTGCCCATCCAGATCCATCCATCTTGTACAAACTAACTCAAATTCCACCTCCTCCTTGAAACCTTTCCAGACTAATTCAGTTCCTGTGGATCTTATTTGCTGACTTTACTGCCAGGCATTTGCTAAGTGGTAAGTCTGGCCTTTCTGAATGAGGCAATTCTGCTATTCAGAATATTGCATAAATGCTCATATATCACATCTCTCAGACTACGCTTGGCATCTTGCAACCTGGAAGCATCTTTTCTTTTCTAAGCTTCTTAAAGCAGAAGCTTTCGGATTTTTTGGAATATGATGCATAGTGGGATATACATTTTACATTCCAGTTCAGTAGGCACATACATATAAATATATATTTAATTATGAAGTTCCATGAACAATATTTACTCACTCTTTTGTTTTCCTCTATTTTATTTTTTTTCAAGATTAAAAATGCTGACGACACCCAGTAAACTGACTTCACAGTGGATTAGTTTGAAAAGTACGGTTCTAGAAGGGCACTTATTGATTCCTTATGGATTACTGTAAATATGTCTCTCATTTAAGAAATAATATAAAAATATTCTGTGGACTTTGGGCTGTTGTTAGCCCGTGTTCCTGAGTTCCTTGTTTGCTCATTCAGTTTTTCACACCATCAGACGTTTGCCTTCTGGAGTCATCTGGGGCAATGAATTGCTTAGAATATACGATATTTTCGACCCTTTTTCCCTGAGCGCTGTTGTTATCAAAATAAGTTTCTCTGCATCTTTATAACTCATTTCTATAAAACTCACATCTCTATTTCCTCATTCTCTCTTTTATTTTCATGATATGCAGAGTAGCTGGTGGGCATTTCTTGAAGTAACTGAGACTCAGAGAAGTACAACTTTCTTAAGGACTCTTTTCTGCTTTGAGCAGGCTATTGTAAATTAAGGTAAATATGGTTTCTTCGAAGATATTTGAAGGATATGAATTTGAGTCATATGGACAACACAGAGCCTGAATATGAATGCATTCGCCAGATGCATTCCGAATAATGCGTAACTTATCCAGATCGAATGGTTTACTGCCCAGATGAAATAGCTTTTCTGGACTTCAGTTTGTGGGTGGATCCTGCCACCCTCTCTATTCTCCCCTTTCTACCTTTAAGTACTGACATCGTTTTGCAACCACCTAGAGCTACTTGTTTTCCTCAGGCTCTGCATATTTGGGTCCCTACGCCAGGAATGCCCTTCCCTCCCCTCTTCCCCAGGATGGCTCCTCTCATCTTTCAAGTTCATGGGCGACTTTCCTTGTGCTTCCCACTTCCACCCCTGGCCTCCACAGCACCCGGCCACTGTGCTCCACCATCTGCTCCTGGCGGTCTCCACCTCAAGTTTCGCAGGCTGAGACCGTGTCTTGTTCATTCTCCCGGTCCGCAGTCTAGGATCACGTCCAGTTCAGGAGAAACGTATGCGGGATGCACGAATGAACAAGTGAATGAATGAATGAATGAACGGATAAGTGCAGAAAGGGCAGAAGCGGCTGCCCCTGAAAGAGCTCAAGTGTGAGCTGGGACCAGAACCACGTGTCCTCGCTCTCTGAGGCCGATATCTCATGATTCTGTGATTTCATGACAAACATTTCAGTATTTCCCTGTAGACTGCAGATTTGGGGACTGGAAATTCAAACAGCGAAGGGTAGCTGGATCTTAATATAGCCTCTTAAGTATATTTGAGACATAATTAAGAAAATGTTGCAGGAACAAATAATTAAGCATATTAGGCAAGCCTTTTGAGGCAATTAAAACACTCAAATTTCAAAACAGCTTGCGGGAACCCACCCCGCCCTCTAGTTGACACTGATCTGATTCAGGTAACTCTTCGGTCCCCGGCTTCCCATACGAAGCTGATGCACTTCGGATTTTTGCCCTGATCATTTTCATGAAAGTCAAGTTAGAGATTAGGTGAAGCCTTACCACACCAGAACACACTGTACATGGCTCTCCGTGAGTTAGTTCCTCTGCTGTTTCCAAAACAAATTCCAGTGATATAACATATAACTTGCAATAGCAAATAGCTACCTTTTCATTTCAGTTTATGAATCAACTTATTCCCCCTACTAAACACACACAAAAACTTGAAAAACTAAACACACACACACATAAACTTGGAAAAAACGTTCTTCGTGCTTCTATTTCAAAAGAACATTCTCTAATGCAAAGTCCTGTCTTTTGCAGATAGCAACCGAGAAGATTTTCTCCTTTGTGCTGTGACTCATATATCTTTATTTCCACAGTTGTTACTCAGGGCAGGCCAATGGTGAACACAATGGGAAAGGAAGAATAGTTTATAACTGGAAAATAAGCACATTCGAGAGAAGTACACTCGAAGCATTATCAAAGTAAAATATGCAGCAGCACCAACAAGAGCAAACAAAAGCCCACGCAAGAGATGTGTAAATATTTCATGAAGCTAAGCCTTAATCAACTCTCTCTCTCTCTCCCAAATCTTGCTGAGGTTGTAAACACTCCAGTTTCTTCTAGTCCCACCATGACCCAGATTGCCTTGCAAAACTCAAATGAAAACATGGTCCCATAATGGATCTTTAGCAAGGGTGTCATGAAAAATATTTAGATGGAATCTATCCAAGCACTGTTCTTGCAGCAGGAAGAAGATATCCTAATAAAAGATGGTTGCTTCTGGAATGACTACTGAGAGCTCCATTTCTCCCCTCCCCCTCCGAGTCCTTGCCTGTGTCCACCTCCACTCCCTTCTGGACCTTCACATCATCTTAACCTTGAACTGCCTACACCCCAAGCCGTGATTTCCTCCAGTGTCCCTCCAGAAGGCCCTTTAAATCTAACCTGAAAATGCTACCCTTCCACCACCCAAAATTCACTCACTGGTGTCTAATCAAGTACCCCGCCGGTCCCTCTCTTTCCCTGTCCATTGTTGGCGTCTGCAGTTTTGCCTACCTCTTTTCCATCTGCCTGGATAGCGTGAAGATGGGCTGTGTTATTGGTTGACAGTCTTCTTCAGACGTTTTCTAAAAATCCCTCTCTAAAGAACCGTGTGTCATCTCTAGTCTCTAGCCTGATTTAATGTGGTTCCAAAGTTCACCTCTATTACTGAACAGGTCGCTACAATGATTTCCTTTTAGCAACCTCTATCCGCCCTTCCTCGTCTTTCTGCCTACCGCAAGAAAAACTATCTGTATGTAAGCGTGCACATGTGTGTGTGTATACATATATATACACAAGCACACATATAAATGCATACGTGTCATATATGACTATAGGGTTTTGACCTTAAAGGGAAGAAGCATAGGAAAATGAGAAAAATGTCAATCGCAGACACACACGCGCGCACACACACACCTATTCGGATATTCGCAGAGTGTGCAGACCCTGCTGAGTGGAAGGTTGGTGATAAATCCCCGCACCCTGCCACCTCCGCCCCCAGACAGCAGGCGTCTTGTCTCGTTTACCTTCCAAGCCAGAGCCTGAACGAGCAATGACCTTGCAGAGGATTGATCACCTGCGAGAAAGGCGGCCCCACCTGGAGCGCGCGATGGGACGGGGACAAGAGCAACAGGCAAAGGCAGCTCAGGCAAAATGTGGGACCGAATCTGTCCCCTACCTCTACACAGCGACGCTCGGATCCCCCGCGGCTGGACGCTGGGCGGGGGTGGCGCGGGGGGCGTTTCCTCCGGCGGCCGCGGGTCGCCTACCTGCTGTCGCCTGGCTCTCCCCGGCGCGGCGGGGCCACTGCCTGCGCTGTGGCTGGGGCTTCCCGTCGCATATCCCAAGCACGGGCTCTCGGGCTCCCGGCGCCACACCGCTGGCTCCCGCCGGCCCGCGAGCTGCGGTCCTTTTCAGCCCGGTCCCGGAGCGAGCTCCGAGCGATCGGGAACTGAAATTACTATGCAAAGAGCAGAGGCGGCGCGCAGCTGCCGGGCGGGGACCGAGGGGACTGCCCCCGCCGCAGGGCTGCAGCCGCCGCTGTCGCCGCCGCGGGGCGCAGAGCCGACGTGGGGGTGGAGAGCACTTGCCCGACCGTGCCTCGGTCAGGCCCGGGGTGCGCCCGTCTGTCCCGCGCTGCCCGGCCCGGGCTCAGAGCGAGAGGCGGCGGCTTCGCAGGCGGCGGCAGCTGCAGCAACAGCAGCAACAGCAGCGGCGGCGGCGGCGGCGACAGCGGGACGCCAAGCTCCGCCCCCTCCGCCCCCTCCCCCGCCTCCCCGGTCCCGGGGGAAAGTGCTGCAGCCCGGCCGCTGAGCGCTGGGCAGGGGCCGGCAGGTTGTGCTTCCGCTGCAAGGGGACCGGCGGCAGATGGAAAGTTGAGAAGGGATTAAGGAAGAGGGCTGGGGGCCGGGGGCGAGTCAGCGGGAATTCTGGCCCTTGCGTCCTCCCACAGGTCACCAGACTCCACGGCTGAGTCTGGACTCGAGCAGACGGACGCTTTCCGACGAAGCCACGTGCAGCGAGGATGCGAAAACAAGGAGATCGCCCGATGTTTCACATGTCTTGCAAAGTGTACAGTATCCTGCGTATTTGGAGACGGCGCTGCTGACAGTGTTCGCGTCCCCACCCCCTCCCACCCTCCTGGGCACCGATGGCTTTGGAAGTCATCCCTGCTGAGCGGCTCCAGCAGTACTGAATGGACGGGTAATGCGGTTAGCAGCTGTGGATGGTGCAAAATGATACAATAAAAAGAAATATTATTAGCGGAGTATCTGTTGGCAGGCTCTGTGCGAATGCCTTCTATGCAGCCTTTTGGCTGATGGAGAGAAGGTTGTGCCAAGGGAGCTGGGTGGCCTCCCCCGCACGAGGACACTCCTAAAACAATATCTTAATGACAGGAGTGGTTATGGCATCATCTTTATGTGATCAGAGTGCTAAGGACAGGTGCCTTTAATCCAGTTCTCCCTCTTATTAAGAAAACTTTAAGCCAAAGTTTTACCCCTAACACTTGCATAACATGAAACACTTTACAAAGTGCCCACGTGAACAACTTTATCTGTCTTCATAACAACACAGTAAGGCAGACATAATTTCACTTTACAGGAAAGGAAACTGAGGCAGAGTGATCTTCCTGAGATTACACAATTAATATATACGTGGTAGAGGCTGTATGGTGACTGATCTCTAGTTCAGGGCTGTTTTTACTGTATTACTATATTAGTTTCCTATTGCTGCTATAGCAAATTGCCACCAACTTAATATGACACAAATGTATTAATATTATCTTACAGTTCTACAGACTTCTGAGTTTGAAAATGGGTCTTTTGGGGCTAAAATCAAAAGACTAGCAGGGGCTGTGCATTCCTCCTGGGGACTCTGAGGGGACAATCTGTTTCTTGCTTGTCCTTTCTAGCTGCCAGCAACTGCCTGCATTCCTTGGCTTGTGGCCACATCACTCCAACCTCTACTTCTTTTGTCTCATCTTCTCCAACCCCGACCTTCCTGTATCCCTCTTAGGAGGACCCTTCTGATGACATTGGGTCTTCCGGGATAATCCAGAATAATCTCCCCATCTCAATATTCTTACCTTAATTGTATTTGCAAAGTCCCTTTTACAGTCTAGGTAACATATTCATAGGTCCCTGGGATTAATATCTAGATATCGTATTATTGGAGGGTCATTATTCTGCCTGTCAGAACCACAGTTAGTGCTTATTCTACAATTTCTACTATACTTTATTCACCTTTCACTCCTGCTTGAGTTTCAGACTTCTGGGAAATTCTTTCCACTTAAAAATTCACAGGATAGTTATTCAAGAGACAATAATAACAAATGAGTACTGGCAAGAAATACCCCAAAGTCATGAAAAGATCACGAAAAAGACCTGTAAGACTCAGAGCTGTTTTTGGCCTGATTAACACTGGGAAGGAAATGCAAGCCTCTTATCACAGAGATTTTATTGACCACTCCATACAAATGAACAGACTCTGCACTTACCTGCCATATTTTCTATCCTTCTTACGCTGCTTCGTGTTTTTCTGTTGGACTATGTCTTGACATAGTATACACTTGTTTTTTGTGTGTCTACCTTCTGTTATATGAGGTCTCTTTTTTTCACAGCTATATCTCTGTTGCCTAAAACAGTGTCCAACACTTATTAAGTTCTCATTAAATACTTGTTGAATGAATCATTTATTCCCAATTTATAAATTAGGAAACTCAAACTCCAGATGTTTAAGTGACCTTCACAGTATCCCATAGCTATGAATTAGCTTTATCAAGACTAGAACCCAATGTTCAGCCCAATGCTTTTTTCATACTGTGTTTTCCTTCCAAATGAAAATTGTTTACTGGTGTTTAAACGAGGTCAGCAATGTATTTTAAAAGATATAAGAATATGAGACTGGAATCTTCTCTAAATGTCACATCTTTCCTAAAAACCCCATCAGTTTAACTGGATTGGCAAGAAGAATTGGCAAGACAAAGTAACCAACAGTGGATTCTGGAGGGCTTCCATTGGTTCTGTGTTATTTGGCATTGAGTAATACTGTAAGTTGCTTGGTAATTGTTCTCAAGTTCATTTGTGTGTTCATGTCTTGACGCTCTGTATTATAGGGTCTTTGGGCTCAGGGACCATAACTTCTATTTCTTTTGTATCCCTGCATTCTGCCCAGTACTGGGCTCAAAATAGACTTGTCACTGCATGGTTACGAGACGGCTGCCATCTCTGTGAAAATCATGTCTTTACAAACTACGCTCGAGGCAGGAAGAAAAAAAATCCCAGTGGAAAAGGGAGCTTCTATTTAATTTTTTCATGAAGGAAAAAAATATTTCCCAGAACCCATTGTCCCATCCCCAAGCCACGGGCCAGAATTCGGTCACCAGATCACTCAGGGAGCCTGTGGCAGTAAGCGTCTAACCTCGGGGAATGGGCTTGCTTTGCTTTTCTAGGCAAGACATCTTGCTGCCTCGGTCAAAACTGAATTTATGTTGGGAACGGAGAGAGAAAGTGGGCTGTGGGATCATCCCATAGCAGTGTCTTTCACAAAGAATCCGTGCAAGAACACCAAAGACTCACGGTAAGGTCCATTTTGATGTTACCTGAGTGCATTTGAATTGCTGGGAGACCATGGCGAGCAGGTAAGTCAGGCTTCTGCTTATTTCCCTCCCTCACCCCATACTCCTCTCCCTTCCTTCCTTCTTCCCTAATCCCCTCTTCTTTCTTTCCTTCTTCTCCCTCCCCCCCCACCCCTTCTCTTCGATACTAAATGGTCTTCTCCCGCATCATTTGTTGTCACACTTAGTATTCCACTGTATGCTTAATCTATGCCCTATTGTTGAATGTTTGGATTGTCTGTGTCTGGAATACTCTTCAATAAGGTAGGCTCATCCAGCTGATCGGATAATAGACACTCAAATGACTACTTGTCCTCCTGTCTCCTCTCTTGCTGCCCCTCCTGCTCACGCTTCCATTCCTGCAATGGTAGTTTCTGTAACGCACTAGGGTTTCGTTCCACAGCATCACGAATTTGTTTTTATTTGATCCCCACCTCACCCCCTCCTGAAATGCCCTTTCCTCAGAGTCACTTGTGTTAGTCAGGGTCCTCCAGAGAAACAGAACCAATAGGATAGATAGAGATTTATTATGAGGGCCAGGCTCACACTGTTACGGGGGCTGAGAAGTTCTGTGGGCCGCCATCTGCAAGCTAGTGGCCCAGGAAAGCTGATATCATTCAGGTTCAAACCCAAAGGTCAAAGAACCAGGAGTGTACACATCCAACGGCAGGAGAAATGGATGGCCCATTCCAAGCCAAAAGCAAATTTGCCCTTCCACCATCTTCTTTTATATTCAGGACATCAACTGATGAATGGATACATAAAATGTGATATACCCACGCAATATCATATTATTTGGCAACAAAAAGAATGAAATACTGATACATGCTGCAATTAATGTTCATGGGTTGGTGAATGTATTCAGTTTGCCCCAGATTGGTTAAGTTTATCTAGTAACGGTGAAATTGCACAACACAAGGAGTGAAACTTGAATTGTAGTCTATACAGATGGTGCCTTCTGGATTATATAAAATGGAAAGTCTTATTTATCTAATAGATCTTCTAGGATGGTAGGGGAAACAGAAACCTCAAAGAAAAACAGTTTTTCATATCCTATCCTTTCTGTTGCCTATTACACAGAAAATATATACACAAATATAGGGATCCATAAAATCCAGATACAAAAATAATATGTTTTATTTTTTATAGATTGAAGATATCTCTGGCTAAATGTTGCCAGATTTTATGGAAACCTTTTATATACATGAAAGAAGAATGCAAAAATGTCTTGTCTAGTTAACACTTGATTTTCCTAATCACCTAATGGGTAATTGTTTCAATTTGTTGTTTCTAGAAGTAATCTGTCTCCCTAATTGTCCATTTATAATATCGTAGGGGCTGGGCGCGGTGGCTCACGCCTGTAATCCTAGATCTCTGGGAGGCCAAAGCGGGCGGATTGTTTGAGCTCAGGAGTTCAAGACCAGCCTGAGCAAGAGCGAGATCCCGCTAGAAAGAAATTAATTGGACAACTAAAAATATATAGAAAAAATTAGCTGGGCATGGTGGCGCATACCTGTAGTCCCAGCTACTCGGGAGGCTGAGGCAGAAGGATTGCTTGAGCCCAGAAGTTTGAGGTTGCTGTGAGCTAGGCTGACGCCATGGCACTCACTCTGGCCCGGACAAAATAGTGAGACTCTGTCTCAAAAAAAAAAAAAAAAAAAAATACCATAGGAAACCTCTATGTTTCTCTGTAAGGCATTTGTAGAAGTTGTATCATAAAGCATATCAGTATGAAGTGGATCCTTTTTCTCTATAGCAATAATGTTATGATGAGGTCTGGCTTCTCTGATCATGAATATAATAACGAAATGATTCAGAGTTTAAAAACTAACATTGCTTCATAGAAACAAATATCCAAATCTCTATAATCATTTGATATGATTATGTTCCAAATTCTATGAAATGATATAAATAAGATATATATATCAATTATTGAAGAAACCCTAATGTATTACAATGTACATACATAACACTTAACAATTATAACTGTACTGTGTCACATGATTTATTTAAAACAATCCAGCTCTAATAACCATTGCATTAATTATACATAATTCAAGGAATACTTTTTTTTGCATCCTTACAATTCAAAAGGAAATGGGAGGAATACTATTTTGCCAAATACTGAACCAGCTTAGGGAAGTTTGTGTAAATGAATTTTTTAAAATTCAATTTTCTAGTCTTCAAAATCATTGAAGAGTTCTGACTGGCAGATGTTTGTTAAGATTCTACAACATGCCAGACATTATACTAGGCTATGAGGGCACAAAGTCAGGGACTGTGTGGCCCTGCCCCAGTCCTGTGGAGAGATTGCCACATGAGCACTTGATTTCCGAACAGGTACGAGCTGTGCATGAGGCTCAGGTCAGCTGGAATCTTGGGAAAAGAGAGGACCCTTGAGATGAGTGTTGAATTTAAGATGACCAGGAGTCAGTGGGATGAGGAATTGGAACGGACAGGAGATATTTTGGAGAGAGGATGCTATTTTAGGTTGGTGGTGGTAGAGGGGGAAATCTCGTAAGAGGCAGTTTTGAGCAGAGATCTGAATGGAGCTGGAAGGAAGCCATGTGAATATGTGGTGAGGAACAGCATCGCAGATACTGGGAACAGCCTGTACGAAGGCTCTGAGGCAGGACTGTGCTTAAAGATCAGCAAGGAGGCCAAAATGGCTGGAGCACACTCAATAAGGGGAAAAATAACAGAAAATGAATTAGTAGAAGTGGCCAGCTTACATAGGGCTTCATACTGACCACAGCTGTTTTCTCTGCTTCCTAGTTCCGTAGCTATACTGTGTTTCCCAGCATTCCTTGCAGTTAGGGTTCTGGCCAACGGAATGCAGTGGAAGAGTGTGCATCACTTCCAGACTTACTCATATAAACATTCTGGATGATTCTCTCTTCTATCTTCTAACTAGATGCATAGGATCCCACAGAAGACCCACAAAGACCCTGGAGAGTCTTGCGTCTCTGATTAACCAACCACGTGGAAGACTGATCACAAACTAGGAGTATTTACATCGTGCTTTATATAAGCACATTTATATAAGCACATTATTGTGCAATGCCACCAAGATTTGGGCGGGTTGTTACAGCAACCAGGGACCCTAACTAATAAAGCTTTGTAGCAGTTAGGATTTAAAAAGCAGTGTCTTTTTAACTTGAACTTGACATTTGGGTTTCTTTTCTTCCTTCTTTATCCTATACCTCCCCCACCCTCCACCAAATTAGGAAAACCTCAAAGAAGCAAAATGGCCGTAGAAGATCATTCTGAACGTTTTTGTCATGAATAGAAGAGACAGTCACCCTGCGTAGTTTTAGTGATCAAGGGTGTGGCCATGAACTTGCAGACCTGCCGTGGCCGCAGCTGCAGTCCCTTTCCACTGCCACCGCTGAGATTCCCAAAGTCTTCTCCTGTCCTGCTCCGGAAGAAAAGCAGGCGTGATCAGAGGTGTGGGAAAAGAAAGATACAGTTATTTATTCGACAGCACAGAAGTTGCACCGCTTCCTTCATAAATAAAAGATTATATGAAAAAAGGACTTGTATATGGAAGAATTCGGCTCATTAAATAAATTCTCCTTAAAATTTGCATGACCCTTTCCCTGCATCTTCATCTTTGGGGTACAAACATCTGGATAAGACGCAGTTATTTTAATAGATCCCAAAGTATTTTTAAACATTTCTTTTTTCTCCCTGTGGAAATGTTCCCCTAGCTTCATTTTTAATTCTCTTATCTTTCTAAAGTGCATGGTACTACCATGAGCATTGGTTGCTGCTGCTTCTTCTTTTTTTCTTGAGCAGACACTCTGTTTCTGGCACTGTGCTGGGTGTTGGAAATACAAGACTCCGAGCTCTCATGGAGCTGAGAAAAAAAATAAAATTTGATTATAATATGACTTAATTTGGTTTCACTTTTTGTATAGTTTCTGGTTGCCGTGGTAAGAAATCACCACAGATGTAATGGCTCAAAACTATTCTCTTGCAGTTCTGAAGGTCAGAGGTCTGGAATGAGACCTATTGCACTAAAATCAAGGTGTTGGCAGGACTGGTTCCTTCTGGAGGCCCCAGGGAAGAACCTGCTCTTTGTCTCTTCCAGCTTTTAGAGGCTGCTGGTTTTCTTTGGCTTGTGGCCACATCACTCCAATCTCTGCTTCTATCATCAAATTACCTTCTCCTCTGTCTGGCCTTCCTGTGTGCTAACAAACACAAGCAAGGTTTGTGATTTTATCATGCCCACCAGGATGATCCCAGATAATCTCCCCATCACAAAATTATGAGCTTAATCACATCTGCAAAATCTCTTTGTCCATGGAAGATAACGTATTCACCGGTCCTGGGGATTAGAACATGGGTATCTTTGGAAAAGACAAACACACTTTTTTGCCTACCATGCTTTTTCAATATTTAAGACAAAAGAACTTATTATTATTTTCTGGGGGGGGGGAAGGCTCAATTAAAGTGTCATAGAAGCTGTTTTATAAAAGAATGATTTCATTCTCTTCTCACAAATTGTAGGTAGGCCACCACAACACAAAGGCATGTGTGAATTCCATTATACTAGGGAGCTGGTGTTCAGAGACTTAGTTCTACTACTTTGTAGTCTGTGATCTCAAGCAAATTCCTTAGTCTCTGTGATTCTTTGTTTCTTCATCTTTCTGCGATGGTGATAATGGTACACTAGGCTTCAATGAATCTTTGGTCCTCTGGATTTACGTATCATTTTGTTTGTATGTATAAACATACATTTTGGAAGGGAATATTATCTCTACTTTTCATTATATTTTCTAAGGGTCTATAAATTTGTTAAATACTAAAAATCATTGTACTAGATAATCACAGTGATATTTGGGAGAGGTACTCCCTTCCTTCATCAAAATCATAAAATCGACATGTAGATAAACTCTTATGATTGAACGCTATTAATAATATATGGTGGCCGGGCGCAGTGGCTCACGCCTGTAATCCTAGCACTCTGGGAGGCCGAGGCGGGTGGATCGTTTTAGCTCAGGAGTTCGAGACCAGCCTGAACAAGAGTGAGACTCCGTCACTACACAAAAAAAAAAAAAGAAAGAAAGAAAGAAAGAAAGAAAGAAATTAGCTGGACAACTAAAAATATATAGAAAAAAAAATTAGCCGGGCACGGTGGCGCATGCCTGTAGTCCCAGCTACTTGGGAGGCTGAGGCAGAAGGATCGCTTGAGCCCAGGAGCCTGAGGTTGCTGTGAGCGAGGATGACGCCACAGCACTCTAGCCTGGGCAACAGAGCCAGACTCTGTCTCAAAAATAAAAAATAAAAAAAAAAATAATAATAATATATGGCAACAGCAGTGGTACATCCTTTTCTCTTTCTACAATGGTAATTTCTGGAACACAGAACACATCCTGTTTAAAGTAGATGATATGCTTACTTAAAATATCAGTGTTCCCATGATATTTTTGCATTTCCAACTTCCTCTACTTCTCTAAAAGAGATAAGCATGACTTTAGCTGCTGGTAACAGTCTGACCCTGATCTGTCTGGCTTTTTTATCACATTTCCTACCACGTGATGCAAAGCTCATCAAACTCTCTTTTCTTCGCATTATCAACACTCACTGGCAACTTCTTCACCTTGCCCTCCTCAGCCCAACTCACTGGGTCATGAATGTGTTTTGTAGACTAAAACAATTTGAATAGAGACCCTTTATCGAGCCTCTGTTCGTGGCTTGCTTATTCCAGGACATAACACTTCCTTAAACCTGTCGCACTATAATATGATCTTATCACATCGTACGATAGACTTTGAGTTCCTTGAACGGGGAACTCATATTTTATCTATTTCCTTATCCCTGACACCAAGTGTCATACCTAGAAATGCTCAGGAAACATTTGTCATATTAAATCAAATATTTATTAACACCAAACCCATTGTTTTTTTGTTTTTTTTAGGAAACATACCTTCCCTTCTATTTTATTCTCTGCCAGTGGCATCACCCTCTAAACATACACCCAAGTTGGAAACTGTGATAATTTATGTTGGAGGTCAGTAGACTATGGTTCTCAGTCCGATTTCAGCTGCCACTTGCTTTTGTAAATGAAGTTTAATTGGAACATGGCATAGCTGAGTAGTTGTGGTAGAGACCGCAAAGGCTAAACGATTTACTGTCTCGTCCTCTACAAAAATGCTTGCCAACTACTTACTTATGTGACGGCGCTCAGCAAAGTTATCTCCTGGGTTGGCAAAGATTTCTGTCCATATTTATTTCTCGAATATGGACTCCTCTTCCTGATCCTTTCCAACTCTCTACTCACACTTAATCTCTACTCACACTAAGTGCCCCCCTCATCGTTGAACTCTTCATAAGCCAAGAGTCATAGATCTGAGCCCCAAGAATCCAGACATACTGCTTTGCATCTTCAACTGAACGCAGTAACTATTGCTTGTGTGAAGTGTGTTCTTCTTCAAATATCTGGCCAAATACCTTACCATTTGTGGTCATCTCTAAGCTCTCCTGTAGATATTTCATGTAGAGCATAAAGTTTTTTACAAAATGTTTACCTGCATCTTACTGTATCCCCTGCTTCAGAGTTTATTAAGGAAGAGTCTTTTTTGTGGGAAAAAGCCCAGAAGTCTCATTGTAAAAAACACAGAAAATTACAGGAAGGGATAAGAATAAAATATCCACCTGATTTTTTTATAGCATAATGATTTGAGAATGTATTGTTTAGCAACAAAATAGTCATTAATAAGAAGGAAAGGAAAACTTATGCAACATGGAGTGGTATTTTATTTTTCAACTTTTATCTAAAAAAATAAATACTATAAATTGCCAATATAAAAATGAGTGCAGAACAACTTTACTTAGCAATGTTAGGAAAGACATGTTTTATCCCAGATGAGTTGAAGGACGTTATTAACCCAAAGAGGTTAAGACAGATGAGATCAAAGGATTTATAAAACGTTTCTCGTTTAGGACTCTCTCCAGATTCTAACCGTATGAAGGATTGGTCTCCTCATCCTCTGCATTGTCAGTGGAGGAAGACATAAAACTGATCAATCTGTTTCCTCATTTATTCTACTACTCTCACGACAGAGAGATCTAAGCTTTCAGAGGGCTTCCCAAAGTGTAAAAGGCCCTCCCTGATGTTAAATTTCAGAACTTCATGCACATACATGGAAACTTTTGGGACTTGTGGGATGTATTTCTGTTACCTGGTGGCTACAAAATAGCCTTCGAAATTATCAGGTGCATTGAGATTAATGGACTCATCCCAGTCCCGAGCTGATTACTATGCAGAGGTTGAAAGACAATGAAGGTTACTGTATGGTTGGTAGAAATGGAGGGAAATCGGGGCAAGAATATATTTTTTTTCCCTTTTTTGCATTTCTCCCCATTGTCGCAATATAGGTTAATTTTGTAATTTACAAGAGAGTTTAATGCAAAAAAATAGGACCACAAATAGCCAGATAGGAGTTTGATGATGACTATGGGAAAAATTGTAAAGTCTAGGCATATTTCAATTAATAAAAATTTGATCAAATAATGAAGTATGCACATATCACAAACAGACTGACAAAGACATACGCATACATTTTACTGTCTATCTATTGTTCTATAGCAAATGACAATTTTCAGAGCATTGTTGGCCAAGGATACATAATTTTAAAACTATAAATACAATAGTAATGGGGCTTGGAAAGGTTAGAGTGAACAGTAATAATATTTCTTTTATATGTTTCTTGATAGTTGAGTCCCAGGAAACAGACATATACTTTTTTCTCTCATAGATTGCAATGCATATATTCTTGCTCGTGTAGTCCATTCCAGTATGTAATTGCCTTTGAGAATAAATAAGCCCATTCCTAATAGGGTAAAGATGAGAGTTTAATTTATCACTAGAATTCGAGAAAGGTACTGGATTCAGAAATTCTATTTTTGCACAAATTTAACAGATGAACCAACTCAATCATTAACCTCACCAAAAACATAAAGGCTAATTTCTCTTGGGCAATATCTCAATGTTACAAGATTGTCGAGTAACCCTGGACAAGATTAACTTCCACGTTATTGTGAAGGGTAGGTCAGTTTCTATCGTGGAGGGAGTCAACATAATTATGTAATATTTTACAAGGAGTTAGGAGACAGCAATAAATCTCTGATCCTTGAGTCTCTGTATATACCTTATACTAGCCTAGAAACTACTTCTCTGACAGCTCATGTTTAAATCTTATTAGGTATACACTTAAAATTATACCAAAACTCCACCCTGCCAACTACTCTATTACCCTCATCACCTCCTACATTCTTTCTATCTTACTTAGTATTTCTAAAACCTTTTTAATCTTATTGTTTCCTTCTCCCACTCTATCCCAAAGTTAGTACTTATTTTTGCTCCACTTTTTGGATATGAATATTATTCTGATTAAGAAGTGTCAAGCTTCAATCTCTAAGTTTTCCTTTGCTCAAACATCTTCTTCAACCTACTCAAATGCTTATCTCACCTGGGTCCCCATATACCCTGCTGAGTTTGAGAGTCTAGGAATGTGAATTTCACGGTTCTTCCTATTGAAAACAGAGACTGTAGGTTAAGTAAAAAAGCGCAGCTGAAAACAACAGTCTCATCTGGGCCTTCACCGGGTCCTTGTTATTGCAATCTAACGATGTTTCCATTGTTGCCATCTGCATTGCTAGAGCAAGGGCGGTCTCTCTGAGGGTGGGCGTCATTTCCAAACCTTGAAGTTCGATGTGATACAGCCAGAGGTTGGGGCTGGAAACCAGAATAAGGATAAGGAGAGGAATCTGTAAAGATTGCCTGATTCAGTTGAGATACAGTGGAAGTAATCTCTGTCCGTAACTTACCTGTGTGATTTTGGGCAAATTCTGGACTTCTCAGAATCATCTTCTGTAAGGTAAGCATCATAAGAACGATAGCGTGTATTTGTGTTGAGACTGAGAATAATATATTTACAGCGCCCAGGCCAGTGCCTGGCATATAGGTAGAACTTATTTAATAGCAATCATTGTTGTTATTCTTCACTTCAGAGAGAGCAGGGCTTGTAAATGAATTTAAAAAGGGTTAAAATTTCCAGTGGCGTTGTAGCAAATATATACTTACCTTGGATACCAAGTGAATGCGGGAGGAAGTCTAAAGAGCTTGGCTGTGACAGGAGTGGTCGTTAGTACCCACCTAGAAAGCCATGCTCATGAAATCTACTCAATGGTTTTCTCACCAAGGTTCCCGAATGTCCTGCTGAGTTTGAGAGCCTAGGAATGTGAATTTCACTGTTCTTCCTATTGAAAACAGAGACTGTAGGTTAAGTAAAAAAGCGCAGCTGAAAACAACAGTCTCATCTGGGCCTTCACCGGGTCCTTGTTATTGCAATCTAACGATGTATCCATTGTTGCCATCTGCATTGCTAGAGCAAGGGCGGTCTCTCTGAGGGTGGGCGTCATTTCCAAACCTTCAAGTTCGGTGTGATACAGCCAGAGGTTGGGGCTGTAAACCAGAATAAGGATAAGGAGAGGAATCAAGATTGCCTGATTCATTTGAGACACAGTGGAAGTAATCTCTGTCCGTAACTCACCTGTGTGATTTTGGGCAAATACTGGACTTCTCAGAATCTTCTGTAAGGTACGCATCATAAGAACGATAGCGTGTATTTGTGGTGAGACTGAGAATAATATATTTACAGTGCCCAAGCCAGTGCCTGGCATATAGGTGGAACTTATTTAATAGCAGTCATTGTTATTATTCTTCACTTCAGAGAGAGCAGAGCTTGTAAATGAATTAAGAAAGGGTTAAAATTTCCAGTGGCGTTGTAGCAAATATATACTTACCTTGGATACCAAGTGAATGCGGGAGGAAGTCTAAAGAGCTTGGCTGTGACAGGAGTGGTCGTTAGTACCCACCTAGAAAGCCACGCCCATGAAATCTACTCAATGGTTTTCTCACCAAGGTTCTCGAATGCCCTGTTGAGTTTGAGAGCCTAGTGGGTACGATGTACACCATTCCGGTGATGGGTACACTAGAAGCCCAGACTTCACCGCTGTGCAATATATACATGTAACAGAATTCAATTGGTAGTCCCTAAACTTATTGAAATAAAAAAGAAAAATATTTAAGCATATAATTTAATAATCATAATATGTTGTTAAGTGAATAAAACATAAGTTGTACAACAACAGGAAAGAAAATGTAGACTTTAGGTTAAGTCAAGATCACAACTGAAAGCAAGTCTCCCCTTCCTCATCCCCTTGGATACTTTCATCTTTTACCTAAAAAGTGACATATTGGAGCCAGGCTCCAATGGCACCTCATAACTTCTATTTTCTAGCAGAGTCTCTAGAATGTAATTATGAGGTTTAACTCGCAAGTTAAGAAAGAAGATGGATCCACTCTTTGAAGTACCATAGGCAGGGAGAGGTAAGAGGCAGCTTACTGTGTTTCTTTCCAAAGGCCAATTGTATGGCATCATTAACCCAAGGAATTTAGGAATGTCTTGGAGATTGTCATGATTTGGACCTTCGGAATAGTTTTACTGTCTCCGCTTAGAGTAAGTCACCTACATAGCACTCTTCCGTGAGAGATAAAGAGATGAGAGAGCCAGTGAGATCCCAGGAGCTGGACTCATTTTCCAGGTCCCACCACAAATAGAGCGTTGACTACCGATGGTGCTGGCGGTGGTGGGGACGATACCACCGGGGTCTGCTTTTTCTCTGACGATGCATCTGATCTCAGAAAAATCAAAATCTATCTGATTCTCATATTTTTTCATCCAAAAAATGTGGGAATTGGACTAGATGACTACATTCCTTCTAGCTCTAACATTGTATCAACATCATTATTTGGATTATTTCTCTGGCCGTTCACATCCTCCAGGGACCCCGGATGCAGGAAATGGAACATAGACAGGAAGTTAGGAGTCCCGCGCTCTGAATAGCCAGTGGAGTGATAATGGTCACCGCACATTCTCTGGGCCTCAACTTCCTCTTCTGTGACGGGATTCAGTGAAGAGCAAACCAGGCACGTTGCCTGCCCAGGGAGGAGGCTGTGGGGTGTGGGGAGAGCACGGAGCAGGTGATGATGCCAAAGTCCCTTCCACCTCTTGCTTCTCTGAGTCATCTTGGACACTTTGTCCACCATTGCTGAAATGAGAGGATTTCATGAAATCTAAATTCTTGTTTTTTTGCTC
This sequence comes from Avahi laniger, assembly GCA_963575035.1. Taxonomy (NCBI): domain Eukaryota; kingdom Metazoa; phylum Chordata; class Mammalia; order Primates; family Indriidae; genus Avahi; species Avahi laniger. The sequence continues at coordinate 28,151 of CAUYSK010031626.1, forward strand.
TGTGATAGTTTTATTTTATTTTATTTTTTGGTAGCGTCTCTTGACAAGTAAAGAGAAAGCCTAGCTAGTAAGAAGATGACAACTCCTAAAAATATTTTAAAAATCCAGTCTCCTGATATTATATACCAAGACTTCTTATAAACCCGTGAATCAAAACAACTCAGAGAAGAATAGGATTTTGCTACAAAATTGTGTTTTGTTTCCTCCAAGTGTGTCTACTTCACGAGTCTGATGAGCAGCACTGAATGAGCAACATTTAATGAATAATATTTCTCAGTATTGTTTTAAATTGTTGCCCTTATTTGTTAAGGAAAACCAAGAACAGAAGAACCCACGTCTTGTTACTGTATATTATTAACCTTACTGATTGCATTTTCTCAGAATTACAAAGAACAGTTAATCTTAATGATCAAAGAAAGGCAGTGCATTGCTATTTACCATTGGGTAATTCGTATGGGTGCAATTAGCTGCCTTTCTCAGCTCAGAGAACCCTGTGGGTTAGGAAGGATATGTCCTTGTTTTCTGTTTAGTAGACATAGATTGCTAAACAAACAATCAGATTATCGTATGTTCACATTTCAATTAAACAGCAAGGAAGATAAACAAATAAAACTAAATATAGCTTTACAGAAAAAAAAAATCTCTTTCCAGTTGTCTTTTTTAAAATTTCCCAAGATAAGACTGCTATAAGAAATGTGAACCAGAATCCTTTCTTCTAAGTTGTATATATCAAGAGACCATTGGCCCACATTTTATAGATTATCTGCAATCAGCTCAATTGAGTCATTAATGGGTGCACAAATTGTAGCTATGAATGAATAAGAAAAAAAATGCATGGATAAAACTGCTAGACTATGACTTTTTAAAATATGGTGTTTATTCCTTATGAATTCCTTATGATTCCTTAGCACACAGCAAGTTTAAGCCTCAGTGAATTCTTGTTGGTGCTCATATTATGTGGTTTCTGCCTGGATCTATGTGATGTCAAAGTTCAAATAGCTAGAAGTGTCTCGAAATAGGGTTCTGGTATTTTTAAAAAGTTAAATGAATAATTCAGATATTCTTAGGATTTCCCAAATATAGGATAATCTTTCTTATGATATGGGCTTTCATTTTAAGAGTATAAACCTAGCTCGTTACAAAAAGAAAGAAAATGAAACAGCGATCAACTTAAGAGAGAAAGCGCGCTTGGATACTTCAGTAATAAATATTACTTTCCTTGAATGACGAAAAGATTATCTTTCCTAAGATTTCCACTTTATAAGCTTCAGTTCTTTTTCTCAAGTACTTTCTTCGGAGATTTATGACTAAATACCTCTCCAATTAATTCCCTTCAGACGACATGGGAAGCCATGTGAATTGAGAACTAGCAGGAACGTCCTGGGCCTTGTCTTCGTCGTGTCAAATCAGCACGAGTGAGTTGACTGTTTGCAATCTTGGTGTCTGGCATTGCAGTATAAAATTGTTATCAATTGACATGTGCACCTTGAACTTGAACTGTGAGAGGGCCTCCAAAGCACCATCCCCAGGGCAGAAAAATCCTTGAAAAAAGGAGCACGAGCTCATTTAGAACATTCTGAGAAGATCTGGTAAACATAAACTAGTGTGCATGGTAACCGTTATATTGCCAGACCGTGGGGCCCTTGGGGACACATGGCACTTATATAATAAATGCAATAGTATTTCCGTGATTTTCCTGTCCACTTCCTGGAATGCTTGCTGGGATCCCAGCACCCTCCTTTCTTTCCTCTCTCACCAAGAGGGTCCTGGGGACACCATGATCTTTCTCAGAGGCTGCTGCTGAAGTCTAGACCACTCCAGGCTGGTCACTGCTATGTCCCTGCTGCTCTTATTCAACCCTCTCATTGCTCTCTCTCCCTATCATCACTTTCCCTTGCCGTCAAAACTTCTGCCATTGGTACCAATAATGTCGGAGGAAAGTATTTCCATCACAGATGAACGTTTTCAAGGCTCACATTTTCTGCTTTTTCTTTACCAATATCACATTAGAAATTTTGAACGTGGTTGTCAAAGCCCAAGAGTAGCTCAACAAATATATTCCTCACCAATGATTGTTCAGTGATGCAAAATGAGGCCCACGTTTGGTACGTTTCGTCAGCCTAAGATCCCTGCCTTCTCCTATACTTCCGTGGCCTCTCCTCCTGCCCTCCCTTTTTGCATGGGTGTGCTGACACCAATCTGAAGTTCAGGGCCAAAGCTGCCTCCCCCAAAGCCCAGGGAATGTCTCCAAAAGGAATTTGGGTGGTGGAGTCTGATGGTCCAGCCTCTCCAAGACGAATATAGTGAATAGAATCCGTATTAGTTTTCTACTGCTGCTGTAACAACTCACCACAAGTATAGTAGCTTAAAAAAAATACAATTTTATTATCTTATAGTTTATTAGTCAGAAGCCTGGGTGTGGGTCTCATGAGACTAAAATCAAGATGACATCAGGTTGTCCCTTTTTGGAGGCTCTAGGGGAGAAGATGCTTCCGTCGTATTCAGGCTGTCGGCAGAATTCGGTTGCTCGCAGTTGAGGTTCTCGTTTCCTTGCTTCGTTCTGAAAGCCATTCCCAGCTTCTAGGGGACACACATGCTTGGACTCAGAGCCCCTCTCCTCCATCTTCAAAGGGAGATTATGCTCTGTATTCGAATGTTTTTGATAAAGAAATTGACATAAGGAAAAAAAGATATGTATTAGGTCATTCAATGGAGAAGTTCAGATGGCTTCAGGCATGGGTGGATCTAGACATTCAAACAACATCTCCAGGCATTTGCCTCTCGTCCCTTGGCACGCGCCTTTCCCCTGTGCTAACTACAAATTCAGGCAGGTTATTTCTTTGTCTTCAGGCTTTTTGCCTTATCATTCAAGTAATTCTAGTGCAAAGAAAGGTTCTCTTTCTTAAGAGTTGCAAGGAAAGTTTGGGGAAAAATTCTCACTCACCCTGCTAGGTCATAGGACCATCTTGGAAATAGTCACTTTGGGCCAGAGTAATGCAGTACTTTCTAGGCTCAATCGAAATCCACACTCAAAATCCCAATCAAAATGCCCAGCTCGGGAGCCAGGAGATGAGGTCGGGCTCACTTTAATCCTCCGAATTGAGAGTGAAGAGAGTTCTATTACCTGTTTTTGCTGAGCAGGCAAAAACAACAGATGTCCACCGTTGCTTCTCAGAATTCTGGGGAAACATCCTGCAGAAATTTAATATCGAAGGATAGAAATATAAGTTGCAGAAGTAAGAGAAAACAGAGGTAGGTGATCTTTAGTAGATAATGCCCATTATAAAATAGTCATGTAAATAAAGCAAAGTGACTTTGATCTGTCATGTACATATTATGCATTTATGTGCACCCTTCCGTATCTGTCTGACTTTAAGCAAATGACTTAATCTCAAGTTTCTCGTACGTCAAATAGAGACAATAGTATTTCCCTTCCAGAGCTGTTACAAGGACTTTCAGTAATAACGCAAGTGAGAAACCCACCTCTGTGTCTGGCATGTAGTTGACGCTCAATAAATGGCAGCTACTGTTACCATTGTTATTATTTTGATAAATCTCACGCTTCCGTGTTGCTACAAGAATAGTTTGAACCCACAGCGCTTCTGCATCAAAGTTTTCCTTGAGGGCAAGTAAGCTACTTGCAACGCTCTGCTTTAAATGTCAGACTTGAAATGAAATTTTGATCAGTGTGCTGCGAAGCCATTAGGCTTTGCTTTCTCCAATCAGCTCTGAGGAAGACCCCAATAGTCTTAAATTTATTAATGCTGGTTGAGGTTAATTTGATTTTAACACAAACCAAAGGCAAAGTGAGGTCGGACTGGCAACGTTGCCGGTGTGAAATGCACGTCTTTCTGGGCTGTTCTTTCATCCTTGCTCTTCCTCGAGATCAAGTTTTACGGATCAGCCAAGGTACATCTAATTCCGGACCCACATACCTCTCCTCTCAATCCCACTTCTAGAGGGGTTTCTCCTACTGCAAAGAAGCACTGCTAAGGCGTGGGGCGTTGGTCCGAGTAGCAGGCAGCTTGGAGTGGGTGTCGGGACTGGAGTTCAGTGTGCAGATAGGCCCGTGTAGACGGGCCCGCGTAGACGGGGCAGAGGAGTGGGCGGGAAGTGCCGTGGATCTAAGGGCTGCAGGGTTGCCCCCAGTTCTCCCAAGCGAGCCAGTTATAGAAGCAGATGAGGGCACAACCGCATTCATGCTCCAGCAGAGAGTGGAACTGAGGGTCTTGGTACTCTTCCTGTCCTTACTGTGACATTTAGAGGACCAGAAAAGGGCTGCGGTCTGCAGGAAATTCTGCAGTATACGCTGGTACTTTCCTGATACTGCTGTAGTAAATTGCCACAAATTCAGTGGCTCCAAACAACACAGAGTTATTATCTTAAAATTGAGGAGGTCAGAAGTCTACCAGGAGTCGGCAGGGCTATGTTCCCTCTGGAAGCTCTGGGAGAAAAATTTATTTCCTTGCTGTTCCCAGCTATATTCTTTGGCCGTGGCCCCTTCTTCTATCTTCAAAGTCGGCAGC
>CAUYSK010031629.1:0-60745 GCA_963575035.1 Avahi laniger
AATTAATTTTTGTGTATAGCAGCACAATTCATAATCACAAAGATGTGGGAACAAGCCAAGTACCCATCAATACATGAGTAAGTGCATTAATAAAATGTGGTATAGGTATACCATGAAGTGTTACTCAGCCATTAAAAAAAATGGTGAACCAGTACCTTTTGTAACAACCTGTATGAAACTGGAGACCATCCTCCTAAGTGAAGTATCGCAAGATTGGAAAAACAAACACCACACATACTCACTATTAAATTGGAACTAACAGATCAACACTCATGTGTACATATTGTAGTAAAATTCCACGGAATTCAAGCAGGTGGGAGTGGGGAGGAAGGAATGGGTAAATTCACACCTAATGGGTACAATGCACACTATCTGGGTGGTGGACACACTTGTAACTTTGACCCAAAGTGTACGAAAACAATTCATGTAACCAAAAGGTTCGTACCCCTGTAAAATCCTGAAAAAATGAAATGAAATGAAATAAAACAAAACAAAACAAAAACAAAGACAAGTTTCTGCATTCTTAAAGCTGAGAGTTTTGTCAAGTTTTTCCCTTCAACCTCAAATTTTCACAACTATCTTTCCCTCCTACAATTAAGGGATAGGGACAAACATATCTGAGAACAGAACATTTTGATTGTTTATAAAGTACCTGAGTAAATGATACCTGATTTGGTGACAGGATTAAAGCTAAAGATGGCTGTTCTTATGATAATTTTTAGTATCTAAGGGTAAAATTCTTAATCATATAAAACTGTAAGGCAAAGGCTGTGCACATATTACATCGCAAGGCAAATGAAACAAAACACATAAATCAAGCATAGAAAACCCACATCATGGCACAAATGAGATACTCATGTATCCTCTTTGTGAGAGATATATATGTGTGTGTGTGTATATATATATTTTTCACACATGCATATGTGGGTGTGTGTATACAAGTGTAAAGAATAATGGTTTGAATTACATTTTAGTATTGGAATGCTAGCAATACGCAAAAATTAAAGTAAGACATGATCAATACCAAATTACATTCCTACTGTATGACTTAAATAATATAATAAAATGCATGGAAGGAAAAATAAATAGAAATACATCAAAATATTAACAATATTTATCTTTGAGTAAAAGAAATATAGATTTTTTTCTTCTTTCTGCTTTTCTGTATTTTCCAGTTTTCAAAAAAAATCTATTCAAGTGGAAAATATAACTTCCATTTAAAAAAAGAAATAAACAAATGCATGATCTTTGCCTTTCTAGAGCTCACATTTCAAGCTATAACTCTAATCATATACGGTACTTTGCAGGCTTTGAAGTATTTTCATATTTGATATATCATTTGATCCTCACAAGAGTCCTACAAAATGAAAAAAAAATAGGCTGAAAAATTAAAGAGTTTTCTCAAGATTGTCCAGCTATTAAGTGGCAGAGACATTTCTAAAACAAATTCTGGACATATTTTAAATATCGACTATTTTGATGACCAGGGGAATCATAGAACTGTGAAGAAAGTATAGGAGGGAGAGGGAGAGCCACAGATGCAGGGAACAGGAGAGCGCACTGAGGAAGAAGCCAAGGAAAAGATCACATTTAATGAGTGTAGACCACGTGCCCCACTGACTTCCAAGCACTTGGTACACATAATGACTTTAATTTTCTGAGATATTTAATATTGCCATGTCCATTTTACAAGTACAGTGAGGATTCGTAAGTTGGTCAAAGTCACAGAGAGGTAAGAGGCAGAGCAGGGACTCAAGCCCAGGCATTGTGATCCATTAACCCAGACTCTTAATCACTTGCCTACACTGCTCCAGCATAAGCTGTAGAAGTCTCCATCTAACAGCTCCATCGAGTTTCAGCGTTTTTTGAGAGACTTAAATGACCGGAAGTGAATCCATTTTCAATCCTTTCAGTAAATTAAAATGCTTAAAAATTCATCATTTTCTTAGAATATTATTCTTAATTCCCTCTAACAGATGAAAGAAAATCAAAGGATTAAATTGCAAAATGTAGTAGTGTTTTAGCAATCTAATTTTTTTAAATCATTACTTTATGAGGAAAAAATGCTTTTATTGCATGAAAATATAAATTGTCTGTATATATTGATCATAAACTAGATCCAATAGCTGAATAACAACAAAATAAATAAGAGAATAAATAATTACCTAATATTGAAACCACAAGATAGAAACACCTTCAACATGCTCATTTATCTATAAATTCAACATGCTACCTTTGGCTTTCCTTCTTCTGCTCAGAGTTGTAGCTATAACCATTTTAAATGTGGGGGAGGGAGTAATAGATACACAGTCATCCCCCAGGATGTGTGCAGGTATCCAGGACCCCACTCAGATACTCAAATCCATGGATATTCCAGTCCCTTGTATAAAATGATGTAGCATTTGCTTATAACCTATGCACATTCTTCCCGATACTTTAAATGATCTTTAGATTACTTGTCATAGCTAATACAATGTAAATACTATGTACTAATAAATAGTTGTTATAGTGTATTGTTTAGGAAATGACAGGAAAAAGCATCTATACGTGTTCAGTATAAATGTAATTATCCTATATTTTCCAAATATTTTCTATCCATGGTTGGTTGAATCCAGGGTTACGGAACTCCTGCATATGAAAGGCTGTGTGTATGTGTGTGTAACAGAGATACATTGAGAAAGATTTTTTAGGAGTCTTGTCTTCTCACACTAAACACACAAAATGGAATAGTTTCATGTTGGATTTTACTAGGTTTTGTTGAAAATAAATAGATTTTCTCACCCATGACTATTCATTGAATCAAAAAAACATTTTTTTTTAAATCTTTGAGCTCTGTAAAACTAGATTTGAATTTAACCACTTAGCCATTCCAGATTATATGACTCTGTTCCTACTGGCTCTAGACCAAGTGAATATAAATGATTATCTATTTCAGTGATACTTGAACACGATACACTCAGTAATACCTAGCACAAGAACAATGCAACTGAACGATAATGCAAATGCAAAGTCTCAAGTTTATTTCATTTCCTTTAGGCTTTCTCATGGAATTTTGTGAATCAATTATTAAGTATTAGTGTCACTCACCGAGCTTCATTGTTCTAGTCTTACCTATTCACTTCTTTTGTCCAGACTGAGTTTTCACAGATAGAGACACAACATTAACTGCTTGGCTAGGTTTAAAGCTCTTCACCTTTAGGCATTTTCTTTACTAGTCTTTTTTTTTTTTTTAATTCTTGCAAATTTAGACACCATAGAAAACTGTTATTTGCCTCATAATGGCCTCTTCAGTGTGTTTCACAGTCTTTTGTGGAAAATAATGACATAATGATAGTGTTCTCAGACCTATATTTTCTACTTGATAAACCAGCAATTATATGATTAAAGCATTTTTAGAAACTCACATTAAGTATATGATACTCTAGAAAGCAGTCCATCATGCAATTACACAGTCAGGAGAGAAATAATTTACATAACTAAAAACCATCTGAAACAGTATTCATGGCCAGTATGTGACTTTTTAATGACTAAATATTTAAGAAATATTAAATAATTTTATATATAATGTACCTTCAATGTTATTTAGAACAATAAATTCTGTATTTTGTAAATTAGGTTTAAACTTTTATTTTCTGTCATTAGTAAAAAGAAGCTATGCTAGACTCTACTGGAAATGTGCTAATGTGCTGGATAAATTAAGACAAACCCAGATAAACATGATGATTTCTCTCCAAAAAACAGAGATAGGCGAGTAATGCCTGGGTATTTTAGCTGTGATGAACACAAATTTTGCCAAGGACTTTACTTCAATATATACAGGCAAATATATAAAGGCAAATTTAACTATTCAATAGATCTTTGTGATTTCCTTGAATATCAAATTATTACAGCAGCAGCATTGTGATGAGTTGGAAGAGATAAAAATATATTCATACACATAATTTTCTTTAGAAAACAGGAAGGACATTTAACAGGGTATACAGGGTGTTCAAACAGCATGTATTGGGAGAACCCATCCTCAAAAGACTAAATATACTAATATCTCTTTTCATTTTTTGCTCAACTTCTGGAAGAATCAGTTACCCTGTTTTCCCCAGTTCATTGAGGAAGACTGTGGAAAGTTACAAAAGTATAACCAGAACCAACCCTTCAAAGGGATAATCTCACACAATCACATGGGCAAGTGTTGCCTAAAAAGAGAGTTTGAGTTATGTTAAGTAAAAATAATCAAGGTGCCAAAATTTGCTGGTCTTTTTAAGAAAGAAAAATAATATATATTTATATTTGGTTGCAGCTATAAACAATGTCTCTATAAGAATATCCAAGAAACCTGTAACAGGGGTTACCTGTTTGTGGTCATGGTAGAGAAGGATATGTGGAAGTTAAACATGGAAGCAGGAAAGGGAAGAAGACTTTTCACGGATACCTATATACTTTCTGAGTTTTCAATCATTTGAATATACTACCTACTTGAAAACTATGTCAATCTTAAGTAATAAAAAAAAGAAGAAAGAAATACAAGAGTCTTGGTCCCTGTGTGGAGTTGGCACTCTGAGCTAGATCAAGTATAATCTTGGCTATAATGCCCAGTGAGGTTGAAGAATGAAAGGCACCAAAGTTAAATACCTCTTGTTACTGGTTTATTTCAGCACTATCACCATCCCTCAGTAGCATTGGCTTCAATGTTTTCTACCTCAAGAGAAGTTAGAAAACACACTAAATTTTATATGATAATGATAGCATCATAATAGCAGAATCAAACCACCATGGGGTATTCAGGTATCCATGCCTGGTGATCAACATCATCATAAATACTTTTGAGAGTTCCCGACAGAGATGGTAAGGAAACCAGTAATGGCTAAAAACTAAGTGCCACCATGCTATATAATGCTTAACCTCATCCCTCAGTGATGTCTTAAAACCTCCGCCATTTAAAGCACTATTAATACAAAGGGCCGAGAATGAAAACAAAGACAGCTTACAAAATATACCAATACCACAACAATTTTGCTGATCTCACCAGACTTAATTTGCAATTATCTGCTTCTTCCAGATCTATACTTCTGAGTCATTCATTTTGTGACTGGGGAATCATTCACCCTGATATTAGGAAGCAAGGTAAGAGAACGGTTAATCTGTCAGCCCTTGTGTAAAGGATAAACATGGTGGAGATACCATGTGACACTGGTGTAAAGTTTCCCAGAAGCATCACACACAGGATGTTGTGGCTCAACTATAGCAGTGGGAATTAGGTAGGGTGTGGATTGTTAGCTGTACTTTCCTGTCCCTTAGGGGCGAAGACCCTGTCTCAAGGCTAGCAGTGGCAGGACTAGGGCTCCATCCCAGATCTCTGAGCTCATGTTTACTGCTACTATATACCATGTGTTCTCTTCAATGTCTGAGTTTTCTCCATCTCCAAATAGCAAAGAGTTTCCACCATTTTGTTGCCAAACCCATGCCAGAAGTGAGACATACAATACTTGATAACATTTTTCTGCCACACCGAGGGAGGAGTCCAACAAGATGCAAGTTTTTTGGTCTACAATATAATTTCTTTGTAATGGTCAAAACTATCAAAAAGGAACTACTGTATTTTGCAAAATGAAATAAACATCAATCCTAACATTTGAGCTTTCAACACATAAAAACATTGCATCCTGTAATTTTGATTTTAGATAACCAATTGCAATTACTAATATAACTCCTGGCTGACCTTACAGTTTCTATGTAGGGAAGTTTGAATAAAAACATATTGAATCATTTCGTTATCCTACTTCTACCCAACCATAAATTTCCCATCTTCTTAGCCACGGTAGGAAGCAATATGGCAGCGTATCAATATAACACACTGTGGAAAAGAGTCAAACCTGACGGGAAGTGCAAATCATACTATACTTTGGGCTATTCAAATAAGAAAAAAACCCACAAACTTGAAGCATTTTTTTCTGATTTTATTTCCACTGCACTTTGCTGTATGCAGTAGAATGTTAATGCATACTAGCACTGAGACCTTCAAAGGAAAAACGTGGAGGTCTTGCGGTCAGGCCGGCTACCCTGTTGTCACTCATTTCCTGTGCTAATATTATGCTGAAGAAAGTTTTAATGCTTTGGTGTAAACAAAGCAAGATTAAAATTAAAGCTTTTAGAAACCAGACTTTCAGAAAATTAAAGATAATAACTATTACATTAAAAACTCCATCATTTGTGCCTTAATAATATGACCTATCACAAAAATGTCATTTTAATTGTTTTATCATCTACTTAAATGTTTTGTATTAATATTTATTGTTATTCCCAGCAGCTAACAATAAGAAAATAGCAATGTGAAGCTCAGTTTGAGATCATTTTTTACTAGAAATCATGATACTAATGAGTATCATTTTCTGAAGAAAAATGTCATTAATCATACTTCTTTGCAGTCTTTTAAAATAATTACTAATGCTTATGTATAAAGTATATACGAAGTAAATATGTTTGTGTGCCTGTGTCTTGATAGGTGAACTTTTATCCTGCAAGCAGATTGTCCTATAAGTTTTGTGTAATTGAAGGGTTCTGTGACAATGAACACTGGGTGCCAGACTTAAAGTCAGAAAATCCAGGGTTTAGCCCTGATTTAGCCATCTACTGTATGTACGAGAGTGCTAATTCTCACCTTCATATGTTAAAAATGGAGATAATTCCTATCTTATGAAGTATTCGGGAGAATTTAATTCAGTACATAAGCAAAAGCACCTAATAAACTATAGAATGATAACACAAATGTAAGGCATTCATATTATTGATAACACCTGAACTTTAATACCAAGGATAGTATACAGATTCAAACAACCGAAAAAACTTTTAAGTGAATTTAAAGAATAAGACAGGATATCATTTTAATTTTTATTTCATTATATTTTTGGAAATATAATACAGATGATATTTGTATTTGGGAGAGAGAAAAAAATCTGCACTTATTCTTAAAGTATGTATCTCATATTTATTTGACAAAATACAAAATGTTCATTTCCCATTCCTACTTGCTAGACAAAATACAAAGGTGCTAACTTTTTTTTTTAAATGAGGCAATACAAGAGCTGGGTTCTATAATCCTACAAATCTCTCAGCTCCACCAACTAACTCTGTAACCTCCAGTAAGTTACTTAACTTGTTTCAGTTTCTTCATTCATGAAATATGCATAATAATAGTACCAATACTTCAGAAGACTAATGTGGATATAAATGAGTTATTATAGGTTTAGAACTTAGCACAGTGTCTGACACATAGTAAGAACTCGATAAATATTTGTTGTTGCAATATGACTATGTATTTCCTCACGTGGACATTTTGGGCATGCTGACCAATTCTCAATCTCTATTTGTAAAGACGAAAAAGATTAGAGTTAGAATCTATCCCAGATTCGTCTTTTTTCACGAGTCAGGACACTTGGCCCACAGAGTCTGTTCAAATGAAATAGCAATGATCCCCTCTTTCAAGTTCAATTTGATTCCCCAAATCATCTGACCCAAAAAAGCTCTAATGTACTTTAATAGCTTAAATGGCCATACTTTCTAGTCTTAAACAATCACAACAGACTTAGTAAAGATTTATTGCAAATTCGTGCCATGTGATTTCATTTTTTCACTTATCTTAAAAAAAAAAAAATTATGGAAACCCTACCACATCCCAGGCACTGTATTAGGTTGTGGGATACAAAGTTTCAAGCAAAAAATAAATACAACCTCTGGGTACAACGAACACTATTCAGGGTGATGGGCACACTAACAGCCCTGATTTAAGCATTATAAAAGCTATACATGTAACAAAAAGAGTTGTACCCCTTTAATATTTTAAAATAAAAATAAATAAAAATAAACAATCTCTGCCTTCGTGGAGTAAGGAAGATAAATATTGATCAAAATCATTATGCAAAATTAATGTAAAATTCCATATGCATTAAGTAATATAAAAGAGAAAATAGTGCTATGGGAGTATAACTTTGTGGGGAAAGAACAAATTATGTTGGTGAGGGAAAGCTTCTCTAAGGAAGTGATAACTGAGTTGATATTGGAAAATAGAGTGAAGCTAAGAGGGTAAAAAGTGTGAACAACCAAAGATCTACATGTGGGGAAGAGGGAGTGTGGAGCTTTCCAGGCTTGAAAGGAGGCAGGTGAGATGGCAGCTCAGAGAAAGGGAAGCGTGGAGTGAACATGCTGAGACTGGAAGAGGGAGCCAAGCCTTGGAAGCCATGTTGAAGAATGTATGTTCTTATCCTAAAAACAGAAGAAAACTACTATAAAGTTTTAAGCATGGGTACGTGGTCAGTTTTGAGGAGAGGAAGGGGTTGGTATAATCTGATGTGAATTCTGCACGTGAAGAACAATTTAGAAGGAGTCAGAGTAGTTGTGGAGAAACCAGTTGGGAGATTGTTGCTGGGGTACAAGAAAGAGAATGCGGAAGCTTAGATGAAGACAGTCAAGCTAGAAATTTTGCAAGTTATGGAGGAAGCGCTTGGTTTTCCATAAAATATATATTCTTCTCTTTCATTGCCCAGGCACATTTTTTTTTTATGTAAAGACATTTCCTTTAGAAATGTTCTGAAGAATCCAAGTATATGTTAATGGTGGGTAAAAGGATTTCGTCTAAATCTGAAGTCATGAGGCAACAGTGAAAATGCCAATTTCTTAATAATCAGTATTTTTTCCCTCCAGGTAAAAGCCCTTGTTTAGTATTACTATAGACCATGCAACACTGGAAATGAACCAAAGGAAACAATTTCCATTGAAACATGTTTTTATTATGAAAATGCCATAGGTAAAAAATCATTTATAAGAAATTAGATCAAATAGTAGTAATACCTTTGAATTCAAGCTGAAAGAAAGGAAAACACATTCAGGGAGTTGAGAGAGTCACAGGCAACAAGTCCAACAGTAATAATTCTAAAATAACCCAAGGCCTCATCTTTGGAACTGCCAGAAGACTAGCTACTGCCTAAGGGAGAATATGTCCATATTTTGGCTACTAAGCAACCATGCTTTATGTGCAAAAGTGATATGTATGATAGCCAAAGCACCTTCCTAGTACTTTACAGAGACTGAACAAGTGCAAACACACACACACACACACACACACACACACACAAAATGCACTCACAAATAACTTTAAAATATATAAGCTCACACCTCTGTCAGGATGAAGCAGAAAAGCAAAGGAACAGCACAAAACAGACATATCCTTGCACAAAATACACATGCAGAAACATCCATAACAATTTTCTCTATGATAAATCGTCTCTCTCCCCTAAAAGAAAAAAAAATGAAATTATTGGCAGCCTAGTTCCCCCTGAGTAGAAGTGAGACATTAATTTAGATCATTGTGCACATTGAAAAGTTATTGCACTGCAGGGATTTCCAATTACATAATGCGGAATCAGAACTGTGTTTGGGTGTCACTTGGCTGCCAGCATCCATGGGTGAGCTGTGTAACACTCCTCTGTCATGTAGCTCATGTGAGAAAAGATTTCTGCTGTTCCAAGAAATGGCACTCATCTTGGAGACCTTCCCAGTTACACAAAAGAGCATAATTTCCACATTATCCCCAGGCATACTGTCTAGGATGATAAGTCTATGATAGCTTTATGTGTAAATTATATACACAGTTCTACTAATGACAGGCACATGGGCTGCTTTTTGGTAGTGGCAGTGCAGAAAAACAAAACCAATTTGTTTTTCAATTTTTATGAAATGACACCTGAGCTATCTATTATAATCAACAGAGATTATGTGAAGGTTAGATGGTAGATAGGGTAACTGCACCGTGATTATTTAACGCATCAGGACTAGAGTTGTCAAGCAACGTCAAAAAGGTGTAGACTTACCGACTGCTTCATAACTGGCTTATTTCAGTGTTTTCCTTTTAAGTCCTCCGAACTTTTAATTTCATCCTTATCTCAGGTTTCATCAGGGACTGCACTATTTTGCATCATGGTTTAATTTTCCACATATGAAAGAATACTTGCAAAAGAGAGAAAGTAAAGGAAGACTATCTCATATATTTATTTGGTGATGAAATTACACATGTAGTGCAGACTGTGTGTCAAATATGAGGGATAAACTGAATGACAAGACTGTGCTCTTTTCCAACAGAAGCTCACAACTCCTTTTTAAGAATCTAAAATGTGAAAACTTTTATATACTAGCATCATTTGCAAGATTTATGTTTAGTTTATTAAATCCAACAATTTTAAACCAAATAAAAAATGTAAACTAGAAAATAGGAGTAGCTATGATAATATTTCTTGAGCACTTACTAGGTACACAAGTTTTGCACGTATCAAATCCTTATGACAGACATCGCTAGATTTTCATCTTCATTTTGAAGATGAGGAAATTGAGGCTCACACAAGGTAAGCAACTTGCACAACATCACACATCTCATAAACACAGCCTGAATTTAAACCAATGTTGTCTGATTCCACAGTGCTTTGTCTTATTCATTTCTCGCTACTGCTCCATTCAAACAATTACCATAACCCGAACGTTGGGGCATTAGTACCTCAAGTTTTTTGTTTGTTTATTTTATTGTGTTGCTTGGCTTGGAAAATTTTCCTCAGTCCACTCGCTTTTTCTCTTTTCTTTAGGATCCTAGTGGAAAAGTGTCTAGATTACTCTATCATCATTGAAAATATAACCATGTAGCTTTCTCAAACTACTCTTGCATGGCTTTCATGCTGTAATATATTTACTGAGCCCCTGTTATATGCCAAGTGCCGTGCTAGATGCTTTAAGAGTACAGTGTGGTCCTTCACTTACAGGAAAACCAGAATCAAGTAATAAATAAAATAAAGGTCTAATGAGTGACATGGTAGCAAGAGTACAGGGTGCAAGAGAAGCATCTGCCAGCAGGGGGCTCTGCTGAGGCTTCCTGTGGGAAACGGAATTTGAACTGCCATCTGAAACTTGTGGAGGACTTGGGCAAACTTTAGTCTTTATTTTTTCCAACTTGACCTCATCTCCCAGAATTTGGCTTCTATCCATATATTCAACAGAATTTGCATTCTCAGTGGCCTCCAACCATCGCCTAATTTCCAAATGCAACAAGTCATGATATGCCAATTTACACCGATCACCATTGCAGCTTCTTGAGATTTTCTCTTCCCTTGTATCTCTGCTTCTTCACCAGTCTGTTTTTTCCCTCCGTCCCTGACCACCTGCATCCACTCTTCTTTCTCCTTATTGCTACCTTTCCTCTTTACACTTCTAACCAGGAAACTGTCCTCAGGTCCACTTTTTCTACTTTCTCCTAAACTCTCTTTTTAAATTCATGATTTAAATAATTTCTATGCCTTTTTATTTTTATGTTTATTTTCTGTTGAATACCATGGAGGATACTCATATATATTATATATTTGTATATAAGACATAATATATATATTCTTTATATAATGATATAAATAAAAGTATAAATTTTGTTAAAAATGTTTAAAATTATATTGCTATCTTTAAAAAAACCTTTAGTAAATTATGACTCATTTTTGTAGTATGTGATAGAATGAAAAAAAAGTGAAAAATTGCCTGTGCTTGTGAAGATCAAGAAAGAGGGAATTACAATGGATAAATAAATGTTCATGCTTAAAATACCATTGACGCCACTCCAGATTTACTTTTGCCTTGTCAAGGGACAGAGACAATTAATCTCTTTGACTGGATTGGAGGTGGGAAACAGTGGCACTTTATGCACAATTATCAAAACTGAGGGAAAATTATCATTTCCTCAGGTAATATACTTCATATGGAAACTTCTATGGCTTTCCAACAGCCCAACTGCTCGAAAGTATCAGAAAAATGAATGAAACACTATATTGAAAGTGATAGAATGAAAAACAAAATGTTTATTTTCTCACAACAATGAAGACACAAGGATTTCATGAAATTAGTTGAAAGTAGACATTGAAGCTAGAAGTGAATAAATGTGTCTACATTAGATCACATTTACTGAATTTACTACAAAAAAGGAATTCATATGATTTGACATGAGTTAAGATTGCATATGCTTCCTAAATTTGCCATCCTCATAGATTAAAAGAGAACACTGAGAATTGCGGATGCTAACAGTTCATAAGAAGCTCGTGGGATATATTCTACCTATAAAGAAAATCTTTCTCTCCTTCCTTCCTTCCTTTCTTCCTTCCATCCAAGTGAAGTAGTGGACCATAAGGGGGTGATGAGAATATAGTGGGCCAGCCTGATGCATGGCAGTGTGGTATTAGAGCCCAAATGAGGTTAGGAGATTGGCCATGCGGAGGAAGAGGTAGTGATGGCCAGCCCAGAACATGGTAGCAGGCAGCGCAAGGTTTAGGAGAGTATCCATTTCGGGGGACAGAGGGAGCCAGGTATGGAGTTGGGAGATTTTATAGATCGGGGAGATAAGACTAGTACATATACTGAGGAAAATGAGAGCCAGGTTTCTCACTATTCACAGGACATCCATATGGGAGAACAGTAAAAGAAACTTCATAGTGTTGGATTAGAATTGGAACTATCGATGTAAACTCAAGGTTTTCAACATATATAAAAATACAAATAGGTGTAAATTTATGTGTGCATATATACCCTAGCTCTGTCCACTGGAAGAGCCTGGCAGCGTTGACACCCCAGTAGCTTGGAAGCTACTTTCACTGTCACTTCCCTGGGCCAAGCCACTTTCATCTTACAGTCAGTGGTCTCACTGCTTTAACCTCTGCCCTGCAGCCAACTCTCAACACAGAAGCCAAAGTGACCCTTAAAATTTGTCATATCATATCACTATCCTGCTTAAAACTTTCTAATGGCTTCTCATTTCAAAGAGTAAAGCCAAAATATGTACGATGCTCTGTAAAGCCCTATGTAATCTGTTATTCAGTATATATATTTTTTTACTGCACCTTAGGCACTTTCCCCTTGCTCATTGCACTCTAGTCTCTCTGACCTCCTTGGTGCACCTGCAATGTTCTAGGAATGCTTCTACCTCAGAGCACTTGCTCTTCCCTCTAACTGGAAAGCTCCCTAGATACCTACGTGGATCTTACCTCTTTCATGTCTTAGCTCAAAGTCATATTTTCAGCAAGGCCTTCCTGATTACCCTGTTTCAATTGCAGCTCTTCCCATTCCCAAGCCACTCCTGCCTCATTAAATCCCCTTTCCTGCTTTATTCTTCTCCATAGTGCAAAACACTGTCTAATGTATTATATAATTTACTTATTTATTTTGTTTAATGTTTATCTCCCTACTAGAATATAAACTCCATAAGCACATATTTTTATTTATTTATTTGTGTTCTACTATATTCCTATCACTAGATTAGTTCCTGGAACATGGTAGATATTTATGGAATGAATGAAGCTTAATAGGAAAGCAATAAACTAAAGTAGGTCACCTAGCAACCAGAACTTCATGGACAATGTAGTAGGGAAGGCAAAAGAAAGTGGAAACCATACCTTTGTACTGCATAACTACCACACACAACTTGTCAATAAGGTCAGTGTGCCCAGGTGAATAAGAATTAAACCTTAATTACTTCTGATCTGGTTAGTGCAATCTGGTCTCTACTGAGAGAAGGTAAGGACCAAGAGCTTAGATCATAAACTTTGACAAACCAATGTCTATATGAAATTTAAGATATTAAAGTATATCACATTTTTAAATAGTCTGAGAGGCTAATCTCTCAACCCACATTCCAACAGATAGGTAACCATGCAGCAGTAAACAAACAAAAAATCAGCACATAGACTGATGTTAGTTTAATAGCTATGCTCTTATCAATTCTCAATATTTCAGGAGACCTGGATTCATCATTGGCTGGCTAATATTAGCTACTAAGTCACAGAATCTTGACATTTTTTTACATATTCTGTTTTAGTTACTGTAGCTTTGGTGTGTAATTTGAGGTCAGAGACTGTGATGTCTCTAAGTTTGTTCTTTTTCCTCAGAACTTCCTTAGCTATTTGGAGTCTTTTGTGGTTACATACAAATTTTAGCATTGTTTTTTCCATGTTGGTGAAGAATGTCATTGGTATTTTGATAAAGATTGCATTGAATCTGTAGATCACCTTGGGTAGTATGGACATTTTAATTATATTAATTCTTCTAATCCATGAACATGGGATATCTTTCCAGTGTATGTGTATGTCCTCTTCAGTTTCTTTGATCAGGGTCTTATAGTTTTCCTTGTAGAAATCTTTTGTTTAGTAAATTTATTCCTAGGTATTTTATTTTTTATAGCTATTGTATTGTAAATTGGATTTCTTTCTTAATTTCTTTTTCATATTGATTGCTGTTACCATATAGAAATGTTACTGATTTTTGTAAGTTGATTTTATATCCTTCAACTTTACCGAATTTGTTTATCAGTTCTAAGAAGTTTTGGGTGGAGTCTTTGATTTTTTCTAAATATGAGATCATGTTATGTGCAAACAAGGGTGATTTGACCTCTTCATTTCTAATTTGGATACCTTTATTTCTTTCTCTTGCCTAATTGCTCTGGCTGAGACTTCCAGAACTATGTTGAATAAAAGTGAAAATGAGCATTCTTTTCTTGTTCCTGATCTCAGAGGAAAGGCTTTCAGTTTTAGCACCTTTCAGTATATTAGCTGTGGTTTTGATACACATGGCCTTTCTGTACTCTGTTCTGTTACATTGATCTGTATATTTTCATGTCAAAACCACGCTGCCTTGATTACTATAGCTTATCTCCATCTTGAAATCAGGTAGTATTAGTATTCCAAATGGGTTTTTTTAAAAGTTGTTTTGAATATTTTAGGTCTTTGAATTTCCACATGAATGTTAACATTAGCTCAATGAATTTACTTTTCAAATCTCTTTTTTCTTGGTGTTTCATTTGTTAGTTCCTATTGCCATGTGTTCAGGTCCTCTAAGTCTTCCCTTCTGTGATGACTAATCTGCTGTTCATAGAATTCAGTGCATTTTTCATATCAGATATTATAGTTTTTTTTTATTTCAGCATATTATGGGGGTACAGATGTTTAGGTTACGTATGTTGCCCTTGCCCCCGTCCCCCAAGTCCGAGTTTCAAGTGTCTCCATCCCTCGGATGGTGCGCATTGCACTCTTTGTGTATGCATATACCCGTCCCCTCCTCTCCCCTCCCTCCTTCCCCCTGCCTGACATCCAATAGATGTTATTCTTATACGTGCACTTATGTGTTGATCAGTTAATACCAATTTGTAGTTTTTATCTCTAGAAGTTTTATTTTGCTTTTTTAACATCTTCTATGTCTCTACTTGAGTTTTTTGAAATAAGGAAAATATTCTTGTCTACTAATTCTAATATTTATATAATTTCTGGGTTGTTTCAGATGATTCATTTTGATTCTTTTTTACCTCTAATAGGTCATATTTTCCTGCTTCTTTCCATGTCTGGTAATTTTCTTATTGAATGCTAGGCATTGTAAATTTTACCTTGTCACCTTGTTGAGTACTGGATATTTTTGTATTCCTATAAACATTTTTGAGCTTTGTTGTAGAGTCTAGTTAAGTTATTTAGAAACAATTTGGTGCTTTCAGATCTTACCTTAAAGATTTATCTTCAACAAAATACTAGCAAATTGAATTCAACAACACATTAAAAACATCAAGTGGGATTCATTCCAGAGAGGAAGTGGTCAATTTTACTATATTGAAATTAAAGATGTCTGCTTTTTGAAAGACACTGTTAAGAGAATGGAAAAAATGAGCCACAGACTAGGAGAAAATATTTTCAAATCATATATTTGCTAAACTGCAGTGGTCTCCAACCTTTTCGGCATGAGGGACTGGTTTCATGGAAGACAATTTTTCTCCAGATGGGGGTTGAAGGGTATGAAGCAGAGCTCAGGTGGTGAAGGGGAGCAGCTGTAAATACAGATGTAGTTTCACTTGCTCACTTGCCACTCACCTCCTGCTGTGTAGCCCCCCAATTCCTAAGTTTCATGGAAGACAATTTTTCCACAGATAGGGGGGCTGAGGGTGACAGAGCTCTACAGTCCAATCTCTAACTGGCCACAGATCAGTACCAGTCCACAGCCCAGAGGCTGGGGATCGCAGTGCTAAAGGACTTGTATCCAAAAAGAGAAATTATATTACATATTCTTAAAACTGAATATTAAAAAAATGAACAACCCAATTTAAAAATGAAGAGATTTGAACAAATACTTCACCAAAAATAAATACATATGCCAAAAAATCACAGTTAAAACACTCAACATCATTTGTTATAGGGATATGCATGTAAAACCAGGAGATAACAGTACACACTCATTATAATTAAAATTAAATGCTGACCATACCAAATGTTGACAAGGATGTGGAACAACCAGAGCTCTCATATATCACTGGTGGAAATGAAAAACAGTACAACCATATTAGAAAACAGTTTGTCAGCTTCCTAAAAATTTAAACATATACCTACTATATGATCCAACCATTCCATTCCTAGATATTTACCCAAGATAAATCAAAACACATGTCCATCCAAAGGCTCGTATGCAAATATTCATAGCAGTTTTATATGTAATGGTCCCAAAATGGAAGCAGTTCAAATGCCCACCTACAGGTAAATGGGTAGACAAATTGTGGTATATTCATGCAATGATACTACTGCTCAGCAATGAAATGAATAACTTACTAATACATGTAACAACATGGATGAATTTTAGAATAATTATGCTGAATGAAAAAAAGCCAAAGAAAGATTGAAAAATGATTTCAAATGGCTGTTTAAATTAATCTTATTTTGTCATCTTTGTATTTTGTATTTTCTATTTTGTCATCTTATAGCTATAGCCCTAAAACCTTCTAAATACTACAGTAACATTCCATTCATTATATCAAATTATTCTATTTTTATAAAATTCTAGAATATATAAACATATACAGAAAGCAGATTTTTTGTTGCTTGGGGACTCATGAGGGGACAAGGAGAATGGGAGGAATTACAAAAGGCATGAGGAAATTTTTGGGGTGATCATAATTTTGTTTGTAGTGATGATTTCATAGGTGAGTACACATACCAAAAATTTACCAAATTGTATGTTATGAAATGTGTGCAGTTTATTATGTGTCAATTATTCTTTGATTAAGCTGGTAGAAGACAAAGAAGGTAGAAAAGAAGAGGAGGAGGAGGAGGAGGGATTAGATAACATGAGTTTAAAGAAGTGGTTTTTGTTAGAAATATAAATTTAGTCGTAGTCATCAGGTATAGATGGTACTTCAAACCTTGGGAATGAATCAAATCGCCTAGGGAGAGATTAATTGGAAAGGGGAAGGAACCTAGGATACTACCATAAGAAGGCACCAAAATGTAGAAGTTTAGGATGAAGAAGTTCATGACAAACTGTTCAGTTTTCTTAAGTTGTTTAAATTCAACATCAAGCTTGAAGCACCTGATGGTCATTTGTTCACTACAGGCTGAACCAGTAGGACTGGTCCACTGGTCTTAGGTCCACTAAGATAGTTTGTAACCTATTTTTGTTCCTGTTAATACTTGTTCTTTTTCATAAGTTCATAGCATTTATCATTATTATTGATTCTAATTTATAAGATTGTCTTTTTTCCCTCAATATTAGTATTTATAAAAGTTCCATTTGAAATTCTCTATTATAGTGAAAATATGTCTCATATTTCTATGAAATGCTAGCATATTCTGAAGACATAATGCATGTTAAACGAACAGCATTATACATGGTGTAAGTCATCAACAGAGCATGGAATATAAAATATTCACAGAAATGAATATATGGAAATTGTCATTTTAATTGGTATTTATTAGGCATGTGCAGGTATATCCTAAATTAACATTATTGGAGTTCAAAAAAAGTAAATTTTTCTGGTTAAGCTTAATTGTTTATAATTAATTAATTATTTAATTATAATTAATTAATTCAAGTGGCTTTTAAGTTAATTTTGTCGGTTTATTTCTATTTTGTTGTCTTAAAGCTAGAGCCTTGAAACCTCCCAAATATTAATATTATAGGAATATATCAGATTAAATCCATGTATTTATATAAGAAATGGAATTATATTTTCAAAATCTGAAAAATCAAATGCCTCTCTCTTGCTTCAACCTTCTTTCTCGCTCAGAATATTCACTCTGTCTCTCCCAGCTTCTCACCAAATGTAATGCTTCTGGAAGCGCGTTTACACTCACTGGCTCCACTGCCGGTCCCTCTCAGCCATGTCACGCCTCTAAGACTGCTCTCTTAAAGCCCACCGTGAAATCTCAGCAGTCAGCGCCCCCAGCACTCTCCCTGCTCCTGCTGCTTGAGCTTACTGCAACATTCGACGCTGCAGATGGCTCCATTCTTCGTGTTACGCGCCCCCCCCTTTTTTTTTTTTTTACTTCTGGGATACTACTTCCTCTCACTTTGCTGGCTATCCCTTTTCAGTTTCTGAGTTTTTCTTCTCAGTTTAAATTGTGAATTTGCATGGTTCTATTTTCTACCCTCTTCTTTCTCTAGCCTCTTCCTGGACAGTCTTAGCCCCACCCATGTTTTTAGCTCCAGCCTCCTAAATTATTTGCATTTTTGTGAAATAAAGACTATTCTCCCTCTTAGAGCCAAAACACACTTGCCTACCTCAGTTTCTTGGCTGACTCTTTCTGAACTTGGAAGACTCAGGTCAAGGAAGAATGTAATTCTGAACAGCTTAGAAGCCAGGTCTATTCAACAATAGACAAGTCTGTTAGCAAAAAATAAACCTTACCAAATAAAGTGACAACCAGACAATTCGTTCCAATTTTTAGCAAATTTACTAGAGAGGTAGTTTCCAGAAAAACAAATGAATACATAAACTTGTGCTTGTCAGTCACTGGGCAGTATATAAAAGCTGTGGGAAAAGGCATTGGAGAGTAAAATATAGGAAAGGGTATGAAATCACTTGGCCTGAAGCCAGGGCTCAGTCTACATTAATCTTATATTGAACATGTTGTCTAGCTGAAACTAAACAAAAGTAAATTAAGGAAAAATCTGCTACCAAAGCTTATGGCATCATACTCAAGCTTAGAGAAATGCTGTTCCCAGTATTTGTGACACTTCACTTTTGTAGATGAAACCAACTTAAAGTGCTGACACTTTGAGTTATAAAATTCCCTGGACAAGATCCAAGATATTACTACAGTGAGGTCCATTTTAGTGGTTAGGGAACCCAGAGCTTTTGAAATGTTTTTTTCATGTAGATGCTGCTAATGGAAGAATATGTCTTATTGTCACAAAGAAACAAAAGTAAATTTCTCTTAATTTTTAAATAAAATTACTCACTGAATAAATTATTCACCTAAGTCACAATTGATGAGTAATAAAGCAAGTATAATTTGCATCCATGTAGTATATAATAACTAAAATTAGCCTGTACCTAGTAATCAACTATTTTTTTCATTTCTTAAAAATACTTTCTATGCATCTTCTAAACAAAATTTTAGTGTTTATATCTGTCATAATCTGAAATTTTATATAAACCTCAATTTTAAATTTCTTTTTTAAATTTTATTTCAGAATATTACAGGGGTACAAACATTTTGATTACATTGCTTTGTGTATCATTTGAGTCAAAGTTATAAGTGTGGGAGGAGGGAATGGGTAAATTTTTAAATTTCTATCAAAATATTCCATGTTTGCATTAGTAAAGAAAAAGTTATATATGCGTGTGTAGAGAGACAGAGACAGAGAGACCAGGACAGAGAAAATACTAAAGAGAATGGGATTAAGAGAGGACACAGAAATTAAGCATTTATTCAAATTAATTTTGTACATAAGATAACTAATATGTGGGTCATAAAATAAAATATAAAATTTTGCTATACATAATAGAGTTCAAATTATAAATTTTAAAAATGCTTATTTTAAAGATTTCAATATTCATGTGTAAAACACTTGTATACTAGCTCCTTGTGTTTCCAGTATCATGACTGTTTTTCATATTTTTGAGCTTTATGCTCATTTTTATATCTAAATTATATGAAAATATTTAGTGAGCTCTCTAAATGAAATTATTTTTTAACTATTCTTCTCTCAGCATTTCTTATTTATAAAGTAGCGGATAATATCAATACATATGTTCATTTAAAAAAGACACTCTATTTCATATTATTTGATGGAGCTTTACTAGAAATAAATTATATTCATGGGTTTTAACATGAGATTAGAAAATTATAAATCTTAGTGGAGTGACTACAGGTATGAGGTAGGAAGGTCAGTAACATTTATAAAGAACATTATCTTTCACAGCTGTCCATTAATAATCTTCTGAGCTTACTACTTGGCAGACACATTTATAAGACAGGGAAGAGTCTGCTCAGGTCTTCATTTCAATTACTCTCAAGTTTCTACTGGGATGACCTTAGATGTCCTGGATGAAAGGCCATTGTAGTTAGTCAATACATTTTCTACTATTAATTTTCTCTACTAAGAAGACTGAAGTACATTATTTGAACGTGTTTTAGATTTCAAGATTTTTAAAAGGGTAAAGATGTTAGACTTTACTATTAAGTAAAACCCCAAGGTACTGGAGAACCCTTTCTGTGGAAACCTGTTTTGTCGAGAGTTATCGAGTTGATGTCTAATAACTATACTGACTTTTATCAGAACACAACCGGAATTACTGTTGCATATTAATAGTGAAAGCAAGTTTCTCAGCTAATCAACAGATGCAAACTTCCTCTATGATTCTAACAATGTGGGCTTTCAGCATGGTTATAGGATTCAAGAAGTCTAGCTCATTAATTTTGAAAAGGACACTGCAACACACACACACACACACACACACACACACATACACACACACACTTTGCAGAGGAGTTAAAGCAACAGAAGGTGAAAGGTCAACCACAAGTCTGATGGACTTCTCTGTATGTAATGCTCATTCCCTTAATTCCTGCTTTAAAAAAATGAAGGAATAGTGAAAAGTGTATTTGCATTTCTTTATAATAAATAAAGATTCTTTTGAGCTGTGCCAGTTCACATAATTAAAAGACTCTGTCCTAAACAAGTGATCATCAAAGCCCAGCATTTATCAGGATAGAAAACAAATTTACAGCTGCAATTTGTTGCTGTTTGGTGATATTTAAACATGCATGTTATGGATGTAGAGTGTGGAATGAGAGACAACTGAGACTTGGAAGAGTGAAGTGGAGGGTGGATGATGAGAAATTACTTAATGGGTCCAAGGTACATTATTTGGGTGATGATCCCCTAAAAGCCCTGACTTCACCACTAGGCAATCTATCCATGTAACAAAATTACACTTTTAGCTCATAAATTTATACAAATACATTTTTTTTTAAAAAAGAAACAGTTTAGACTTCTATGAACCAATAAAATTGCAAGGAACATGAATTCACAATCTTTAGACACATGAGAAGACAAGCTATCACAAGTGGGAGTCAGCAGAAACAGGAAACCATGGAGTTAGCCCACAAACTTGCAGCTATTGGAATAGTAAGATAGTAACTAGAAATTAAATGTTTTACATGGTTAAAGGAATTTTTTAAATGTTTTCAAAATTATGACGATTAAGGTATTATCAAAGATTACAAATAGATTGGTAAAAGAATTAAATAGAGCATCTAAAATGCAAAACTAAACTTGGAAAAAAATCAATTACATCTAAAGTAAATCTAACCAGAGTTTCAGATAAATAAATTGGAAGAGGTAAGGAAGAAGCCAGTATCCAAAGCTGGAAAATATCTACCACCCTTCAGATTTGGGAAGCCTAGTGAATCTCTAGAAGGATTAATGAAACTAAAATTCACTAATCGCATCATAGAGAAGAAAACCAAAAGCGAACTAAACATTTCAAAAACAGCCAGAAAGAAAAAGCAGTTTGCCTACAATTAAATTAATGCATGCAACGTGAAAAGCCAGAAGGTAGTGAAATAATAACATTAATGAACAGAGAGAAAATAATTCTCAACCTAGAATTTTGAAGACTATCAATCATCAGGGCAAAATAAATACACTTTCTAAAAGAAGAAAGTAACTGAGGTATTTCCTAACAATTGACTCTCACAAAATGAAACTCTAGAGCATGTCTTTCAGAAAGAATGAAAACTATACCAGAAGAGGATTTGGGGTACAAGAAGACATGAAAGAATGGTGAGAAAACAAAATCATTAACAGTATAAAACAATAAAATGCCTAATCTGTGGGGTCGAAAACAATCAAGGTGGAACTAAACATATCAAGCAGCGATCTCATCTATGGCAGAAGAGGATAACTCCTTCTTCTTAGTCTTCTTAGGTTTTGAATGCCTGACAGCATAGCAAATATAATAAATGTGGACTGTATTAAGTTACATATATGCATGTTAAAATTACTAGGATAAATACTGAAAGAAAAGAAATAGTGTATATTACTTCTGTAGGGGAGAAAAATTAATATATTTTTCTCATTTATCACAAGGCTCATGAATGAGATACCTATAACAAAAGATTAACAGGAGAAAAGCATAACAAATTTGTTTAATATAAAATTTATATAACATAGGAGCCTTCAGAAATGAAGACCCCAAAAAAGCAGGAAACAAAATCATTAACAGTATAAAACAATAAAATGCCTAATCTGTGGGGTTGAAAACAATCAAGGTGGAACATATCAAGCAGAGATCTCATCAGAGGAATGTCAGAAAAGGATAAATGTATATTTCTATGTTTGGGTTTGATGAAAAATGGACAGTTATATAGAAACATGATTAGATAGAATGGTATGATCTAATGGTCATAAACTGAGGGGAATATAAAAAAAAGTACGCATGTTAGAAATTCAGAATTCTTTTCTTGGAGGGAGGAGAGAAGAGAGTGGTATAAAACACTCTCTTTTGATGGGGATAAGACCACTGGGATTTAGGGACTCTACTTCTGAGGCCAGGGGAGGAGAGGAGGTGAAGGAATTACCTGACTGGGAGCCTGAAATAAGGGCAGATGCTAACTGCCTAGTTGGGGGACACATCAGCGATCTGAGAGTACAGCAAAGCAAGCTTCCACCACACAGTGTGAGGGGTCTCATGCCTGAAAAGCCGCTGAGCGGCCTGACATGAAAATTTCTTATGGCTATAGAGGTAGGTTGCGATATATCAGCCCAGGAGAAGGGACTCCAGGCTTCAGTTGTTAGAATTCTCTCCCTTTCTCTCAACAATGCCTCAGTTAATGTAAAACTAGTCTCCCAGTGGAAAACATGTAGTTTCTTTGTTCTTTGATCAAATAGGTCGCAGCTACTGAAGTTAAAGTTTGCTATCTATGCACGTAGCATGTGCTTGGGATAAAATTAGTTAGTTTATCTTGGGATAGGGTTGTACCTACTAAAGAATTACGTGTTTTCACTTCTAGAAACGAGAGGGTAATTAGCTAGGACACCTGGTGATTTTTGGGGAGCCTCGAGACTTCTGTTCATTGTATCTCGTGATTTTTTCACATGAGATGATTGTATTTTGTAGCATGATAAACAGAATAAAAGCAAGTGCTGGCTTTCAGTCATCACCACCTCTACATCTGAGTGCTGGTGGTCCCCTGACTTCCCCACACTTTTAATATTATTCCTGTGTCTGTGTTTCTTTCATCTCTTGCAACACATTCTGCCCGGGGACCCTATCTTTATCGGGCATGTCACAAATCCCTGATACTCTTTCTTTCTTTCTTTCTTTTTTTTTTCTTCGAGACAGAATTCTTACTCTGTCACCCTGGCTAGAGTGCAGTGGCGTCATAGTAGTCACAGCAACCTCAGATTCCTGGGCTCAAGTGATCCTCCTGCCTCATCCTCCTGAGTAGCTGGGACTACAGGCACCACCACACCCAGCTAAGTGTTCTATTTTTAGTAGAGATGGGTCTCACTCTTGCACAGGCTGGTCTTGAAGCCTTGAGCTCAAGCAATCCTCCTGCCTGGGCCTCCCAGAGTGCTAGGATTATAAGCATGAGCCAAGCACTGGCTGAAATTCAGAATTCTGACACTCATTAGTCTGTCACTCCCCCCACTTCTCCTCTTTGTGCTATGTATATTTTTTGAGAAAAGGAAAGAATTTGGTTTATGAGTATGTCGATGGAAGAAATTGCTCAAAGAAAACCTAAATTAAAAAAATAGACTCAGGATTTTTTTCTCCAAACTTCAGGGCTTAAACATCTTTTTTTTTTTTTCTCTCAGAAAACATAGTTTTAAAACTAATTTTATAATGTCCAAAATGGCTTATGGCATGAGTTGGTCCAGTTTCTTATTGTACTAGGATTATTTTTAAATGTTCTTCCCAAGTTATGCCATTGATGTTCATCTTTAAACCAGTAATAAGCTAATAACTCTATAAAGATAGAAGTAACACACTTACATTGTAGCAAAACCTTTGTATCATCTCAAATCAAAATCATAATTAAATCCTTATCTTGCCTTTAGGGAGCTTAAGTTGAGAACTAGTATTCCTAAATTATTCTATTTAAAATGAAGAGATGGGTGCCTGAAAATTGCCATTCAATGAAAAAGGTATACTCTCCATCCTTAGAGCTGGTGGAAAATAAAATCAGACTAACGAATATGAAACTTGCCATGATAAAGGGAACACATTCCTGCCCTAAAATATGGGTTTTCTCATTGTTAATTGTATTCTTAATCATTTAAACCCTATAGCTTGCCTTTGCCTTCTTATATTTCTAAGACAGTGCCACTTTATTTTCAAAATGTTTACTGTCTCTACGTCTATAGTGTTTCTCTAAATTTCTATCAAAAGGCTCCATAGAGTTCCCTTTATGTACAGGAGGCATGTTACTATTGAGTCAGCATTGCCATCCTCCCAGGCATGCTTCCCTGGCTCAGGAGTTTTATGGGCCCTAATGAACCACAAAAACACAAATTGTCTAGAATTGATTTCATAATGTTTTGTCAGAACCCCCCAATAGTGATAATCAACAGCCATAAGAGTATCAAGACTCATTGTGTGAGTATGTCAAAAATAAAATACGTCAGTAAAAGACAAATGTCTTTTTCAGGGAATGCAAAGAGATTCTAACTAGTAGGCAAAGATGAGATGGGTACACTGCCTGGAACCTGTGCTTCAGCATGCCAAAGCGTTAACATGGAATTCCAAATGAAGGTAATTCATGGTGCCAAATCAGCAACCAGAAGTCAGAGTTTGACACTAAGTCACGGTAGGGGTGGGGAGTGGAGAAAGAGTTGAGTGAAGCTGCTGCGAAGTGTATCAGGCAGAAGCAAATGATGCTGTATCTCACATTGTCAATCATTTTATATCCCTTTCGGCCAACTTTTAGTCCTCTGGTGCCCTTTTCCATGCCCTGCTCAACTCTACATAATTTCCCTGGAGAGCCAGTGCTTACAATGGGGTGAATATCCTGTCTCCATTCTGATGGAATTATGTGTAGGCAGATAGGCGATTGATAAATAGATCATTGCTTGGGGTCCTATCACATACATTTTTTCTGCATCTGCACTTCTTCCTTAATGAGTTTTAGGAATCCCTCAATTATATAGCTCTAATTTCATTCTTCTCAGTGACTACATGAATAATACGCATGTTATTGATATACCACAATTCATCCAATCAATCTCTCACCAAAGTGTACCCTCTTTGCTTATTTTTATGTTCATTTGCTCCACAAACCATTCATGCAAAAGGTCTTCATTTAATACCCTCTATATGCCTGTTTAACTCTAGAAATAGAGTAGTAAACAAAACGAAGACCCCACTCTCATAGAGCATCCATTCTAGTGGAGGGGACAGGCAAGAATTTAATATGTAACATAATGTTATATTTGTATGAAGCTAAATAAGGGGATAGAAAGTTACAGAAATTGCTTATGACTTTAGATGCAGTGGTCAGGGAAGACCTCTCTGAGATGTTTGATTGGAAACCCAAATGACTTGAGTGCGTAAGCCACAACAAGCATTAAGAGAAGAGCAATCCAGTCAGAAGGCACAGCAAGCACCAGAGTTCTGAGGGAGAGCAGCTGAGAGTGATGGGAAGAAACAGGGCGCCATTGTGGCTGATGCATGATGGGATGCAGGCAGACAGAGGGCTCACGCAGGTATCTTGAGGGGCCAGAATGATGCAGGGCTTGGCAGGCTGTGGAAGGAACTTTAGAAAATGCCACAATAAACATCCGCAGATATTGCTAGATTAGTCTCCAAAAAGACTCTCAGAATTCACATTTCTATAAGCAGTCTATAAACCTGGTCAGTTGGGCTCCGGAGTCTATGCAGCTGTTTGTCGGCCATTTGAGTTTGCTCTTTTTAAAATTTACTCATAGCTTGAAAAGGTATTGGGAGAATAAAATATTGTATGTAAAAGCTATACAAATGCAAACATTCTTGTTAAGTCTATCGGGTCTATCAAACCCAGAGAGATATGGATATTGCACCCATCAATGGGAAACAGGACAATTTCACAGTAAAAAACAAAACAAAACAAAAAAACTTGGGCTGAGAAAATATGAAATACTGGTATAATTTCAGGTCCAATGGCCTCTGGAATAATAGTTCTCAGGGCTAGCACTGGGAAATTCAAATTGGCAGTGTCAACACAAAAATATAGGACAGAATAAGTTTCTAAAAGCCCGACATTAGCAAGAGATAGAATTTTCTAGTTTGGAAGGACATAGTCTTTTAAATATGTCAAAATGCTCACTTTTGACTAGAATAAAGTGACTTATATCAGTAAATACGTATAACATGGGTAAAATTCAAAGCAAAAGGAGCTTGTTTTAATCCTTATCATCCAATCTTTTCTCAGAATTTCTAGTTTCATCTTCTTCTGTTGACACCTTACAGTCTGTGAGGGGAAAAGTCATGGGACAGCAGGAACAGGCTCGACAAAGCACGGAAAGCCTGAAGGTCAATGGGAAGGGCAAATCCTTGAAGATCAAGAACCACAAATATCTATTAAAGTTGATGTTGCCTTTTCATGAAAAAGGTATAAGGAACTCTTAATAATCTAATATTTACAATGTAGGAAAAAACTATTTTACATTAAACTTGTAGCATTTTTAGGTGATTATGAAACACTCATTTAAAATAACCATGTATAGTCAGATGAGACTATTGAAAAATCTTAGACATGATACTGATCCCCAAGTTTTAAAAATTCTGATGGGACAAAAATGCCAGATGATGCCTGCTGTGTAAGAAGGCCTGTATCTCTTTGGAATCACTAATTTAATCAACTTTTGATTTTCATCTTGAGTTTAAAGATAGACATTTAGAATGAAACAAAAAGTCTTCTAAAAATGAAGCGGTCGATACAATTTTAGTTACACTCTCTAGCCATCGTTTGGCTTTTAAAATTTTGATAACCTTCCCTCAAAAAGTGAAGCATTTCCTCTTGTCTAGATGACATAACCTGCTTCCATCTCAAATAGGCTATTTGGGAACCTGGGATCTGTCTTATTAATATTTCCCTCACACCATATATGATTCCATATAAACCAGGGCTGTATGTCCCTTCTGCACCCCAAATGGAGATCCCTGCAAAGCAATGCTCCCTATCATTCTGGAGCCAATGTCTTCACCAAATTCTGCTTAAAAAGGCATTTGTTCCTGTTTTCTTTGCACTTACCTTGTGAAGTCTCATCCCCATGACATCCTGACAGTGGCTTTGGGTGTTGGCTAAAGAGAAAGCTGCAAACAGCAGTTAGGGAGGTGGTTTCCTGTGGAGCCAGCAACTTAACACAGCTAAGTTCAGGTCAACCTCTGAATACTAAAAGTGAGAAGTCAACGCTAGTGTAACCAGACAGCTAACTGTTTTCACTACACCTACACATGGAATAGTAAAGCATTTTGGCTGCTGAATTTTATTTAAGTAGAGTGCTGCTTTTAAAAAAAAATATTTTTTTCAACTTACAAAGACTTTTATAACAAACTACACTTTTGAAAAAGAAAAACCTTCTTTCTTTAAAATATATTATTCAGAAACCATTATATACATCCCATATAATGCATTGCTATTACATCTTAGAAGTAGCTTCTGGAAAGAATCCTATCTTATATTTCTTTGCATTTCTTACTTTACTAGCACAGTGTGTTCCTAGGAATTGAAAGGCATGCACGCATTTGCCATTTGCTTGTTTGTTCTTTGATTCATTCATTCATACATTTATTCATTCGACAAACTCATTAAACATGTGTTGAGCTTCTCTTTTTCATGAGGGTATAACCACAAATAAGACACCATTCCTGTCCTCAGTAAGTTTATCAAATCTATTATAGCTAGGTAAAGAAAACTGAACAAATAATTGTGAATACCATGTGAGAATTACAACAATAGGAATTTATACAGAATACATTGGGCCCTAAATGGGGAAATGGCATTTTAACTGGGGTAAAAGAGTTGATTAAAAGAGATGATTCTTGAACGGTAGTAAAGAGTTTTGCACGGGCGTCTTCCGTGCAAGGAAACACATTTCCAGCTGAGGGTCTATGCAGAGATCCAGAGGCACAAAACAGTACATATGTTTTGGTAACTACAGCTAGTGCTATACTGGTAAAGTGTAAGGACTCTGGCAAGGCGTCAGACTGAGATATTAACAAAATGATTTTTAGTATCACGAGGCATTTCTTGTGCAGAACAAACATAAATGACAAGTATTATATATCCATGTAATACTTCTTAAGAAATATTTTGGTTAAAGATTAAACACTTTAAAGAAGACTGTTAATGAAAAGCATTAAGGTGCTTTCAATGCTTTGGCTCGTGTCTGAAAAATGCATGGATACTACAGATGTTCACGATGGTGAATGTTCAAACTAAGTGCTAACACCATTAAGCAGAACTAGATTATAAAATATTAAGCCCTTCTGAGGAAACTATATTCACTTCATTTTTATGTATCAGAATGGCTTCCATCCAGTAGAAAATTATAGCATCTATAATAGTGTCTAGCACAGAGTAGGTTCTCAATAAATAGGTGTTTATGGAAATACTGCATTGAGGCAACTTTTGGCCAATAAAGAAATGCCTTGGACACTGACCCATCTCTCCAGTTTGTAACTGTTACTGATCCTTTGGTAATCAGTCTTCTTCCCTTGGGATCTTTAGAGCTGCACTCATTAGGTCTCTTTTTGGCCTTAACTCCTAATTAAATTTTCCCTATCTGACACATATCTGGAGATATCTGGAAATGCTTTCTCTAGGTGTCTCTGGACAGATTCGAAGGATATAGCTATCAAACTATTAGACTTGGACACACAAACCAAAGGCGCACAGTTGCAGTTGCTGCTATCTGTGGCAATTCAAAATGCTCAAGTCAAAAGAGGAAAAGCAAGAGGTCCATGGACAACCACAATAAAAGCAGCAGAACACCATCTCCTCCCTACTCTATCTCCTACTGTTTGGGTGCATGTGGTTAGAAGGTGGAGTGGTTATGACAGTGAAAAAAGTATGAGAGAGAGAAGAGAGTAATTAATTAGCAAACAAGTATGTTTACCAGAAGGGAGTCTAAGACACACAATCTCAGGGCCAGACCCAGATACCATTTCAAAATACAGAAACATCTCATGAGACTCACTCGTGACTCTACTCAGCTCACCACTTTTACTAGTCAGACTGAGGACCTATCTACTGCCATTTCAGTTTTATATGTGAAAATTTGTATATAAAATTCTAGAATACTGAACTACAAATAAACATTTGGAACAAAATCTGTTTATACACTTGGGACTGGTTGCAGCTCCATCTTATCTAGCGAAATCAATGTTCTTGAACCTATTTTTCTAAATAGAATGTGGTTATACATTTGAGTGTATCTATAGTCTTACCTTGATCGGTCCCATAAGAAGGAACAGAGCTTGATTAACATTAGTTTGCAATTTCTTTCCAAAATCTCTTTTATTTCCTCAGGAAGAAATCAACCACCACATAGCACTTAATACATGTTATTACTAAGCACAAATTTTACTTCTATACATGAAAATTTTAAACACCTTAAAGTGTTCTTTATAATTTAAGGTTTAGTTACTTATATTTATTTTTAACAACCAAATGCGGCAGTGAATTATATTCATTTTGAATTGAAGCAAAACTCATTCACTTAGTTCAGTTCAATTTAAGCTAATTTACCTCAGCTAAAAACAAATACTGCTGAAGTTTTTTTAATAGTTTAATATCTTGCTCTTACATACAATTGTATCTTACCTAAAATGATAACTTGTATATATCCTACACACATCTCCCTATGTAAAAGTACAACAATAAAGGTTTTATTTTAACAAACTTATTACACAAAGGAACATGCATCACTCTAATCTCAGTCAGTTGAATTTGAAAAAGAAAGATTTTCTCTGCTCTCACTTAACCTTTATGACTTGCTAGGGTATATCTGATGTTTTTATCCACATTACTCAGAGAGGATCTAGGCAAAAAGATTAGACTCATCTTTTTAGAGCAAAATATTGAGGAAACATCATACTAGCGGCATGCTGTAGAGGAAAGAGTTCAGTCTTTGGAGAGAGACAAATATGGATTCAAATCTTGGCTCTGCCTTCTGTCAACTATGTGATTCTTGAACAAGTTAATCAACTTCTCTAAGCCACTATGTCTTCATCTGCAGAATAATGCCTGCCCCTGGGACTAATACTCAGTCAGCACACTAGAGGTACCGCCATGCCTGTTGACAAATAGTAAAGCTCTTCTATACATGGGTAAATATCTGCTGCCCAAAGTCCACCTGTCCCCATGTTCCATTCAACACCAGAATCCTCTGGACCTCCCCAAATTCAGGAACCACAGGGTCAATACCTCACCAAATAGAAGGCTTCTGGGATTCTACTCCAGTGCTGCCATTCTGATTGGTCAGAGACCTTAACCCACTGGTTGTTAAATATTTTTACTATCTCTTGTACCTACCTCATAGAGTTTTGTTATGTTTTGTTCTGTTTTTAGGATCTAGTGAGGTAATAATATCTAGCATTTAGTAAGGATTTGAGTCTTACTTGTGTCCAATCTCACAATGCAAGATTTGTCTGCTGTGGCTTATTAAGAAAATTCTCACTTGATAAGATCATAGAAGTTGTTATTCCCAAATTATTACCTCCTTTCTTAGATCACTGGCAATGCTGACTACATATCTTTAGTATAAATGTATTTAGCAATCTTAAAATGCAGGAAAAATAAACCATTTCTAAACTCCATCAAAATAAGTTAGTAGATTAAATTTGAATTTCAAGATGACTTATTTTTTGCTTTTATACCAATTCATTTAATTAATGAAAGTCTCTACATTGCTTATGTTTGTATGTTTGTATGGTTTGTTGACTTGTATAATCATAAGTTAAATACACACAAAATTAAAGGGAGAAAAAAGTGTTACTTGGTTTAACTATAAAGTATTAACCCAAATAATTATAATTTCTTTCTTTCAGTGAAAGAAAAGTTTAGTTCTCAAAAGAAATCATAAAATAAATTCCCTTTCCCAAGTTTATGATTTAAAAAAAATGGCTAATTCAGAAATACAAAAATCTGGCTGGGCGCCATGGCTCATTCCTGTAATCCTAACATTCTATGAGGCCGAGGTGGGAGGATCGCTTGAGGCCAGGAGTTTGAGATCAGTCTGAGCAAGAGTGAGACCCCATTTCTACAAAAAATAGAAAAATTAGTCAGGTGTGGTGACACACACCTGTAGTCCCAGCTACTTGGGAAGCTGAGGCAGGAGGATCACTGGAGTCCAGGAGTTTGAGGTTGCTGTGAGCTATGATGACCCGACTGCACTCTAGCCCAAGTGACAGAGCAAGACTCTGTCTCAAAAAAAAAAAAAAAAGAAAGAAATATAAAAATCCAAGAACCATGTAAATATTTGACTTTGAAAAGATCAAATGTATAATTAAGTAAATAGATTGATTGCAAAAATATTTGTTTCTTCCTAGGTTTACTGCTACTTCCTTTCATTGTAGGATGATAATGTGAGTGTACATCCCTATGTATTTGCACTCACAACTGACCTGTGTGCATGGGATTTGAAGCAGTTCTGCTCCCTCGATATTCCTGCTGGCCTGATAGAGTATAATGAGCGTAGAATATTAGGCAGGGCAGAAAGCAGAGAGTTTGCCAATCAGATTTGCTATTGAAACAGTGGGTGTTGCCACTGCTAGCCATTCCTGACAGTACTGTTAGGAATTAAATCATGGCATTAGCTGAGCACTGTTTGGCTGTGGAAACCTAGTAGGTCATCAGTTTATGCCCCCACCCTGCAGACAAGTGGCAGGTGGAGCAGCACCAGCCCTTGCTAATGCCATGAGCTGGAGGCTCTGGCCAGTAGGGGAGAGTTTGCAGGGTTTTGTTTTTTTTTTAATTCATCAGGCCATATGCTGCCAGGCTCTCATGCAAATAGACAAAATTGCAAATAATAAAAAAGAACCAACTGTTTTAGTGGTTGGCTGTTTTCTGTCATCATTACTATCTATGCGAGAGGCCAGTTAATGAAAGAGGGGTCTTGGACTCCCAGTGACATCAACCTAAAGAGATAGACACTTCAAAATCCAGGCTTCATTCAAACCATGTTAAACCTCTGCCCTAGGGTAACTCAGTGCCAAGTGTCTCTTTGGCTGAAAAGCAGGGGAACTGGCCTTCCAGCTGGCCTAGAGACTGGACGAGCTTCTCTAATGCTTTCCGCAGCTGAGGCCCATTGTCCACTGATGTGATAAGAGAGAAAAGGTTAAGTTTTGCTTAGGCTGGGTTAAGTTGGGGCTCATGGGTTTATCAGATTCAGACACGCTTTGAATAAGCAGCTTTAGAAATAGAAAAGATTAGTCAATGCAATTTTCTGTTTTAAAAATTATAGGAAAATTGACTTTTATAGGCTGTTCAGAAATCCCTAACTTTTTAACATCAAAGACTACAAGAAAATCTCTCCAAGCAGATTCTAAACTCTTGAAATACTTGCATTTAAAATTAAAATGTTGCTAAACTTTTGTATAATTTCTACTATTGCTATATTCATAATTATTACCAAGTTTCCAGTCTGTACAAATGGAGAATTTCACACCCTTGATAGAATTCACACATTTATTTCCCATTTTAAGACAGTAAACCCCCAACCAAAAAATGAAGTAGACCAATTCTGAATTCATATCTGTATGCATATATTTTAAATAACTCCATTTTAGAAATGTTGTGCTAACATTCATTTGCACCTCTATCGGGTCACTTTGAAACCACAATTTGCACCTTTTTAAAAGACAATTCGAACCAGTTTTATTCCATTAATATGCAGTGTGTTATATTTCAAAAATTGTCAGAATAAAAGTATCACAGAAATTTGTATACATGCATGTATGCTAGTGGGAGAAGTTTATGATGAAAATCTCGTGTTCATTCCTTGCTATGTGACAAGGACTTTCTGAAGAGTGCTTTCGCCCGCAGTGGCCAAGGCACAACAAATGTCTTACAGGCAAACAAAAGCAAATTATTTTCTGTTCTGTTTTTCCCTACCTTGTCACCAAAACCTGTGCTCCTTAGTGTCTCGCTGGGTTTGCTTTTACCTCTTGGCTAATTCGTAATCTAAAGTGTGATTATGAAACACACGTGGGCTTAGCTCTACTGTCAGGAATGGTTCCCAGATCCACTGAAGGACAAATCCTAATAGAAGGCTGCAAAGATTTGCCTCCAACAAACTGTCATAGATATGTAACTTGACAGCTTTTCAATGAAGAAAAATTGTTAGTTCATAGATGAAATTAACATTGGTAGAAAAACTATTTCGTGTTGTATATAAACAATGAGGACAATGAAAGATAATGCTCCCTTTAATTTTTCAAGAGAATGTTATTAGAGAGTCTCATAAGAGGGAATAATAGGCTCTATTGTCACTGACTTTCGTGATTCTGTTTACCAAATCAATTTGAATTTTTTTCTAATTTGAAAAGGTTTACTTCACTGGGAGACAAGGTTTGTTGGTGAGGCCCACTGTGTAATGTCTTACAGAGAAAGCTCTAGCTCTCCAACAGATTTAAAGCTGAGATGTAGCACCCAGGCTGACCTTAACTTGAATGTATATTGACACAAGAAGTAATTCAGTCAGCTCACGAAGGATAAATGACAAGATTTTCAAACATTTTCATGTTATGGGATGCCATATATGTGAGGTGTGAAAGAACAGGTATATTCTAATATCTCAGTAGGAATTTTCAAGATATATTACTTTTCACAATGAATTCTAAAATTTACAATTCACATTTAATGGTGATAAACATTCTTCTCTCATATGAAAATACAAGCCAATAACAGGCAAATTTATTTACATGATATAAAAACGCACCTAGACATTACAACATGTTCAAGTATGACAGCCAATCAAAAATTTTAGGAACAAAATAGCTATCAAATTTAGTGTTAAAGAAGCCAAACACATAAACAACTTACTCATGAAATCTCATTCTTGATTGGCAAAAGTAAAAAGGTCATAAATAAATAAAATGTAGATGGTTCTCATACATAGGAAGCAAAACATTTAATCATTTCCCCTGTTAATTCTTGTATATAATGGTAGATTCAACCACTACTCCATCCTACTAAATTCTTACTGAAGTTATTTTAAAGAATAAAGATGTTGCACTCTGGAGACACAGTTGAATTCCTTCATTCATTCATTCAACAAATATTTATTGGACCCCCTGTTACATGCCAGACACTCACTGGTGTAGGCACTGGCCACCTATCTGTGGTCAAGACTGGTCTCTGGTGTCATAGAGAAGCGAACTCTAAACAGGAAAATAAACAAATAAACAAGATAATTAGAGGCTGTGACAAGAGCTATAAAGGAAGTGGAAAAAGTAATGTAAGAATAACTGAGGGAGAAGAACCATTTTTAGACAGCTGAAGGTGATTCTTTTCCTGGTGTGAAAAACATAGTATCATTTACTTAAGACATACTTAAAGGCCCACAAAAGCAGAGAGTCAAATCTTTTCAGAGCCAAAAAGGACCTTAGAGATCATTCAATGTTACTCTCTCACTTTATATGATAAAACTGAAGTTTGAGTGGATTAAGTGGCTTACCTAATGTCCTACAGCTAGCTGAACAATTAGCTTTCAATGTTAAAAAGTAAAGGAAAAAGCATCATTGATATACATTAATTTACTTATTTCATGTTGGTGAGATATACACTGAAATGGCATATCTAAATCTGGTTATCAATCTAGTTACAAATGGGAAGAATCTGTATAAATAATATTCGTCATCTAATTAGATTGTTTGATAACATATGGTATGTGGACCTAGATATTTAATATCAAGTTCTGATTTGTAATAATGATTTTTCATTGTGGAATTATATAAAAATATTATATTCCTTGGAAATGACATACATATGCAAATGTATAGAAAATATTAAATACAAAATGCTTTCCTAAACTTTGTAAGAAGGATCATCATAATATTAAAAATCTATAGAGCTAGATCATATCTTAAAGTTTACTTAGTTAATAATAATAACAACAATAAAGGAATAAAAACCATTTAATATCTATGGAGTATTTTATTACTATTTCTGTAATCTAATTTGATCTTCAAACAAATTAGAACGGCATAAGTAGAAAAGATATTATTATAATTCTCTTAGAAATGATGAACTGAAATTCAGAGAGGATAAGTGACTTTCCCAAGGTCACACAGCTAGTAAGCATCAAAGAGACTGAAATCCAGGCTTCTCATCCCAATCATGTGTTCTCACTATAACATCTACCCTCCATAAACATGTATTACAGAGTCATAGGGTACTTAGCACAGTGCCAAGATCCAGGGAAGTTATGAAGAAAGAGACATGTTCTTTAAACCTTACAAAGTTCATAGTCTAAATGTAAATAAGACTGCACACACACACACACACACACACACACACACACAAATGCACTGGTTTGCTAAAAGAATGAACGAAGATGTCACATTCAGGAATATCTCCCTCTCAAAACATTCCGTTGGTAAATTCTCAGGCATTAATATTATAGTTTCCAGTATTAGCACTGTCTAGCTTGTCTTCTTGCTTGCTAAGGATGATATTAAAGACTACACCGAAGAAGTACATGTGAGTAGTTATAACAGACCAATTTGCTTCTACCATTAACCTAAATGCAATATATTTAAACTATAATGAACAGAGGCAACATGAGATAAGGAAGTGCCCCAGGCACCACAATAGTTTCATTAACTAGGAAATTTGTCCTACCAGCCTAAAGAAACCGAAAGATCAATGATTCCATCCTCTTGCAGCCAACGCTGCTATTATGAGAATCCAACTCAGTGCAACATCCCTACCTACAGATGAGTTTGCCATCGGTGTGACCAACTGTTCACTCAGAGACCCGTACATAAAGGTCTAAAATAGCCCATTAAATCAGGTGGTTTGGAGGCATTTCATGATCCTGACTTCTAGAACAAGCATAGATAATTAATAAGGCTGACAGAGCCCATTATTTTTACACTCAAGTGCATCACATTAAATTAACAGACAGAGGCCACATGATGTGTGACATTTTTTCCACTGATAATCATTTATGTGGTGCCACTTTTTCTATCACATTCTTCTCTTCCATGGGCTGAACTCCAATAGCAAGTCACTAAGCAGTCATTCTATCAGTTCCCAGTTTTTTGTTTTTTTGTTTTTTTTTTTCCCTTAACTGGGAAACCTACTTTGAGTCCTTCTCACCGATGGTACTTTAGTGTGGTGGGAAAGAAGGTTGAACGAAAATAAAATATTAGCAAAGATACAAAATATAGTGCTAATGCTACTTAAGTCAAAGGATGTCCAATATATTTAGGAAAAAATATGACTTTAACTTAAAGGTTAGAAAAATAATTTTTGACTCTATCATATTTTCAGAAATGACATTTGTTGATCCTAATGAACAAATTATCTCATAAATCACAGCTATCCTTTGAGGAATAAAGGAAAATATTCTTATCTGACCTATACATTTCAATTATATGATTTGTCATTATATAAATTCTCATTTTCATACATTAAAAAATTAAACTTAGAGCTTCCATTACCAATAATGATAGAAATAGTATACTCACCTATATAGATAGCATGGCTTTCATTATAGATATAATGACTGAAAGTGACTGTTAAAGTTAAGTAACTCAAAAGCATGAAACTGACTGCAGAACAATGAAATCTGTTTGGGACAAACACTAAATATTCACATGTTTGCCGCCATCCCATCCTCTCTACAAGGAATCATAAAGCCAATGCTGTTGCCCTTTAGAACTAAAGAGAGAATTTTCGATACAAATGAGTAAAATTCATAGGTACAGGGTCTTTCTTCCTTTCTCTTTTTCTTTCCTTCTGTCTATCCTTCCTTCCATCTTTCTTTTGACCTTAAACAGAATTACCAGAAATCAAACATTTGACTAATTTATCACACAGTATATGGCTCCAAATGACCTTCATAAATAAAATATCAAATCTTCCATTAAATGGTGAAGATTTGCCATCAGTGAAAAATTCACCTGTCATTTTTGTAATGTAACACCTTTACCTGTCGAACTCAAAGTAATGAAAAGTATTATCCCATAAACACTGTGCATTTACTAATGTTCAATACAGCTACTAATCCAGTTCATGAGAGGACATTTCTGTGGCTATGTAGAAAAGGTTCACCCTAAAACATGGTTTTTCTAAATTACAATAAAATAATTTAGCTTTGAAAATGCTATTCAAACTTACTAAGTCAATTAACCTTCTAAGTCTACTATAAAATTTTCGCCTATGATCCACCCCTAGCTAGCAAACTCTTCCCCCAAATCCCATTTACTTCTCCAGCTTTCTATACTTAGGAAGTATTATTGGCTAAGAATATAAAATCCTGGATTTGCCCATCTAGTTATTT
Source organism: Avahi laniger (assembly GCA_963575035.1). Taxonomy (NCBI): domain Eukaryota; kingdom Metazoa; phylum Chordata; class Mammalia; order Primates; family Indriidae; genus Avahi; species Avahi laniger. The sequence continues at coordinate 37,810 of CAUYSK010031629.1, forward strand.
CAAGACACTCTATTCAGAGAAAAGAATAACTTCTCATCATTGTGCTGATATGTTTGTAACATTGGCATTGAAAATTTTCTAACAGTCTCTGAGCTTTGTAAGGTAGGCTTTAATCTAAGACACTGCTCTAGGCTCTGTGTCTTACTGATTAAGACTGTCATTGACTGGAGAGCTTCGGGCTTCTCCCTGTCAGCTCAGGTTTGTGTGCAGATAAGTCATGTGTTTAAAGCACACTGAATGCCACACTAACAGATGTCAAAAAACCATGAGGTATGGAAGTCATTTTTAAAGCATTTCAGAAGTGAAATCATTTGTTAAGGCAGTCTTAAGGGCTTAATAAGCAAATGTAAATTTTCTATGATTATCATAAGGCAGATTGGGTTACACAGAATTGGCCCTTTAAGTTCTTTCAAACCTGTGAGTGGAAGTATCTCTGTGCAGAGGAGTGACCTCACAAAAGGACAGAAACCACTCAACATAGCGTGCCTCAAAAAGATATGTTTGAGAAGGTCACTAGTCCCCCAGTATAACCCTTATTGACTTCTGCCACAATGATATCTTCATTTCCTTGTGTGTTCGACTGCACAAACTGAGAGGGGGATAGCAGAAAAGATAGTGAAGTAGGTAAAGATCCCACAGATAACCTTCATTTTCTCACAATCTTATGTGGGATCCCTCCTGATTATCTACATAGAGTTATGATCTTATAAAGATGTAAACAGCTCTTTTCCTCTACACAATATTCTCCAAACATTTTGAAGCTAGTCTGTTGATGCAGATTACCCTATAACTCCTTTTTTCTCACATCTAAGGTCCAATAATTAAATGTGTTTTGAAAAAAATGGTATATATAAAAACATTATATTATGCATTTGTACCTATGTGTTGACCGTCACTATAATTTTAAGATTTGAAATATAATAATTAAGAATTAATTTCAAGATCACCTGTGAGAACATTACTGTTTACCTCCACGTGCTCTGGATAAGGAAGTCCTGCCTTCAGACATGGCACCATCATTAGCACTCCATCGTCACTGCTAGAGTCTAGAATCCAGACCACTCACCTTCCTCCCAGCTTTGAATTTCATATTATCATACTTTATCAGCCACTACTCCTCCCTGTGGATCATCAACCAACTACTGAGTCAATCCCCATCATTTTTGGAAGACTCACTCCCAACTAGCTTCCAAAACTTCATCTCAGAAGTTTAGATTTCATATTTTATCCAATCCCTTTTTACCTGCCTCAATTTTCCTTCCTTCCTCTTTTAATAAAACTTGATGATCTCCACTTATTTCAGCTCCTCCATGAAGAATTCCATTTTCATTCTAGTTCAGTGCTTTTTAAATTTTATTCCAAATCGCTTGGGCACTTGATAAAATGCAGATTCTGATTCAGTCCATCTTCATGGAGCCTAAAATTATGCATTTCTAACAAGCTATAAGGTGATGACAATGCTGCTGGTCCTCAGATACACTTCGAATAACAAGTTTTTGGCCTACCATGGTATCTGCGTCCTCTAAATTCATCTAGGGCAGGCAAAATGCATGATTTATTCCTCTTTATATATCCAGTGAATCACTGAGTGCGTGACACATCACAATGCTCAATAAATATTTGTTGAATAAATGTTATTCACCCCAGTCCTTAGAAAACTCTACTTAAAATAGAATATTTTTATATGTATTTTTTTCTTTGACTGCAATTTAGTTGAGGGTAGGTATCATACCCTATACTTCTTTGTATCTTCGAAGAGCTGTAGATGGCCTTTATGTCCACAGAAAATAGGGCCTCAATATAAATATTTTCTAAACAGTCAATTGATAAAAGGGTTTCTTGGATTGACTGAGTAATTACCCGGAAAAGGAGGGGCATCAGGTGTAGCCTGCACATGAGGTACTTGGAAGGTAAGAGTCATTTAACAAGCTGGCCATACAAACAGAGAGAAAGCCTCAAGTCCAGCATGGGCAGAGCTAGAGGGCAGAAATATTAAAATGAGCAACCAGGAAAAAAGGCATTTTGTGGACACAGACACACTCTAATGAGAAAAGTGCTTCAGTTAGTTAAAATGCCAAGCCAGTGGTTGATATGCTTGGGAATAAAACCAAGCATTATTACACGGGTAGGCAGATGGTACACTTTTTTTCCTAATTCAAAGCCTCACTTTTGTAAATAACAATGAAAATTGAACAACTGGCACATACCAAGCTTTGCAGACTATGTTAAGGTTTTCAGAAGTGAATTTCCTCAACAATTTCTGCCTTTGGAATATTTAAATTTCTACTGACTTGCAGTATTATTTATTCAATATTTCACATCTATGTGTTCTCTTCTCAATCAGGCTACAGCCACCCAGGAATAGGGACTTTATCCATGCGCATGGTAGGCACACAGCGATACTTGTTGAATAAATAAAATATTAGAAGAAATTGGGTGACATACAACTTTGGTTTCTGGTATTAAGCAGAGAAGAGCAAGGATGGGCCAGGAAGTAGAATTTGAGGCATGTAGCTCCATATCCACATATATTGGATATGGATTTCTTTATTTTTCTTTCCTTTCTATTTTTCTTTATTCCCAGAAGATGAACTAGCCTAGAATTCTGCCAATCATTGGTTCTTTAAGAATATCACATCATACAGATAGATTAAAACTGGAGTGTCCCTGAAGCTCTCAGAATCGTGTAACCAAACATTGACTCTGCCACCAGATTACAAGTAAGCCAGATGCAAATAATTTGTCAGTAGGGGGAATGAGCTATTATCTCATGACTGCATTATATTTGTCAGAAAAGTAACTGAGGTGTTCATTCTTAGAAAGATAGGGAATGTATGCGTATACACATGGGCTTAGAGAATTACATGGTTCAAAATATACCTATGATGCTTCTGATTCATGTTTTAGTCTATTAACTACCTATTCCATAATTACTTAGACAATTATGCTTTGATTCTGTTTAAAGATGGATTCTGCAATAATGTAGGAGCTTCTCATGCATAGAGTATTTAAAATAGAATCGAATTAGTATCTTAAAATTATACATAACATTTAGCTTCGTTTAAAATTAGAGTGCTAGAAGAAGCAGATTTCCATGGCATTTTCATTATGCAGAGAGGTAAACAACAAATAAATAAGCCATACATGAATATGAAATTAACAGCACGATAATTGCTTTACTCCTAGGGTGTGTACAATATTAAATCCTCAAATAAACACTTACTTAACCTCCTTCTCACATATGCCTATTGCTTTTATCAAAAACGGCATACCTGAAACACTCAAACTAACATAACTTCCACAGTGAGGTACAAAGCCCCCAGAAATCACTGCTATTCCCTGAAAATTTCAAGTTTCTTAGCAAGTTCTAGGATTGGGGATATATTTGAAAACCAGTGAACATGAGAGGAAATTTAGAAACCAATAAAAAATGCATTTCACATGTCTTTGTTATTTTGTATATTACATCATACTTAACTCCTCTGTTAGTTCCTAAAAAAGCCTCATCCAGATAATCAGTACAGCCATCCCAGAGAAGCACAGCCTTCCTGCTGAGACCACCTCCAAGCTCTCTCTCACTCCGGCACAGACACCTGCTGACTTGTTTTACAGTATTTATGCAGGAAACTGTTAAACCTTCTTTCCGATGATTTTTTTCTTCTCTGAATAAGGCAGAGATGTTTTTCATAGTTTTCTGTGGCTCTTAATTATAGCTAAAATCTGTCTTGTGTTCTGGGCCTGGCCTTGCCCTAAAATTAACCCCAAGTAATGGTTTCTCCATCTTACTCACAGCCTGAAACTGAATCATTTATAAAAAGTCTGCTGGTAATACTGGAGTTTTCCGGTAAGCAAGGGTTAAAAGGTCAGTAAAAATGTTACCTCTACTCTTATGAGTATGCAACTGGTAGAGTTCAAAGGTATTTGGATGTAGCCTAACAAAAACGTCTCATTATTTTCCACAATGTATTCAAGGGTAAGGTTGAGAAGCGAGGTATGGCTTGTGTATGGGAAACCATCTTTCCTAGCAGGAAACATCAACCACTTCATCAGAAGTCAGTGACTAAAAAGTAGAATAAAATAAATTAAATTAAAAGAAAAAAAAAGTATGAGATCCAAAGAAAGGAAAATCTTATTGTCCCAAATAAGCACCTTTAAAAATTATTAAGTTTTATTGTTCTAGTGATGAAATTAGAATGTCTTTGTTGATCTACTTAAATTTGACTCAATGGGTAAATTTAAGCCTGAGGCTTTTATGCCATTATCAGAGGCTCTGTCAGTGAGTGCTTTAACCTAATTACATTTGATGCAGCAAATCAACAGAACCACTGCTGGTTATGACCTCTGCCAATAGCACTAGCGAGCTAGACAAATGGAGCTTAAGATGTTATTAGTTGTTCTGTTGCAAAGTTCCAGATACAACCCGACAGGAGGCTGTTGCATGACTTGGGCATGCATCCTCCAGATGGCATTCTGCATTGGCTTGTGGCAAGGCTCACAGGGATACTGGCACATTTTCTCTGTCAAAATGAAAGTTTTCCAATTACAAGGAGATAATGTGAGGAGATGCAAACTTAATCTCTTGAACAAAAGGTTGCAAGCTGTGTAATAGCCATTTCAGGGGAGAGATTTCACTATAGTTCAATTGATTTAAACGTTGCAGATCACAAAATGGACTATTTTTCCTAATAAACCAAGAAATCAGCTGCAGTGGATTCTGTTTACTGGGACAGTGTTGTAACACTTTTATCATCTGAGGGATGCTTCTTTTAATTTAGCATTCGTCTACTGAATTGAAGTCTGTGATTATTTTTTGTTTTTTCATAAGGTGTGAACAGGTACAAAGAAGCTATTTTCCTTTTAGTTAAACACCAAATGCCTTAAATGAAGGTTTCAGATGTGATCTTATAACAGACCACTGTTGGATACAGAATCATAGAATTTTACTACTAAGACCATATGATAAATGGAAAGAAAGCCCTATTATCATTAAATCATGCAAGACAATTTAGCTAAAATGTTAGCACTCTTTATTTTCTAACCTAGGGAATATTAGTAAAAATGGTATATAGCACTATTAATAACTGTGCAAATGAGGTGATATACCTCAAGACTTGCCAAAAATAATTGACCCATCAAAGCAAGTCAGTAGGTACTTTGTAGTAAGGTTACTTCCCAGGAAGATATGGATTTGCCAGTTGACATGAACATTCTGACAGAGCAAGAGAGCCATTGTATATCCATTTCTACAATCCAGCAGGGACACTACGTAGGATAAGAATGTGTGTGCCAACTCTGAGCACAATGTTTTACAGGACAATTACAACCGCACTCCTGCACTGAATGCATTATACAAGATTTCAGCAGAGTTTAAACATTGAAGTGATCATCCAGTTCTAATGTAAGCAAAGATCCTTCAATATTTATGTTAGGTTCCTTTCTTTTGTGATTTAAGGAGAATTCGCCAATCCAAAACATTTAAGCACAGATTCAGAATATTAAAAGAGAACAAGGTACACGTCCAAAAGTTAATTAAGGTAATTCACACTCGGAAAAATACTTTTACATCACGTTTCAAAACACTCAAAAATATGTTTTAGCTATTTAGATGAAGATCAAAGCTGAAAGTTTGTACAAAACACTGAAGTGCAGCGAGTAGGGTAAAACCATAGTAAGCAGATGTCTTTTGACATTTCCATAGGAAGTACCTAGGAAACTGTTATTTCCTTACTGAAAATTCAGTCAGCTAAGTAAAGCAGGATTATAAATTCTAAGGAGTCTCAACCGCAACATTGTAAGATCTGTAAATCATTCAGAAATATAAGCAAGCCCTTCAAATCGCTCAGAAAACTTAACAGATTCCTAGCGAAGAGTTAACATTTTCAAGCAATGAGCATTTTTAAAAAGCCTCAACATCAACATAAAGTGGTCTGTAACAGCTGTTGTAAAGCTCAACATCAATTTTATGTTGGCTCAACTACTAAACAGCAATCACAATGGCATCCCTTAGGAGGCATTTAAGGGCCCAAGTGTATAGCAATTTAAAAACTGAGCAGGAAATCAAAACTAATTCCTAGTATGTTTACAAGAATACTTCTCCCTGTGTTCTTGTACCACCACCTAGTGGTTACATAGCTCTCAATTTGACCATTAACAGAAACAAAATAGAAGGGAAGAAAGGGAGGGAGGAAGAAAGGAAGGAAGGCAGGAGGAAAAGAAAAAAAGAAGAGAGTGAAAATACAAAGAAAAGAAAGAGAAGAAAGTAAAAACAAACTAAAAAACAAAAGCAATGACAAGTATATAATTTCTCATATAATTTCCAGATCTTAAGATCTACTTCCTCATAAAATTCATATAATGTTACCAATTAAAATTAAACATTATTTGAAACCATTTTGCTTTGTGCATTTATCAAGTACATGAAAATTCTATAGTTGATATCACAACTGCCTGTTTAAAAAAATGTGGTTGAATTTCTAGGGATTTATCATACACCATAGAACTACAGATATAATTGCCTGTGTGCGAAGTGATGTAAGTACAAGGTTATGCCATTTTGTGTAATAGCCTCAGTGTTGATCGGTAGAGCTGTTTATATAAATTATGGTACATCTATAAAGTAATATACATAGATTACATCTATGAAGTAAACCTTTATGTCCTGCTATGGAACAATCTGTAAGATACTTGGCTAAGTGGGGGGAAAAAACAAGACGTGAAATAACGTGTTTTGTATCCTACCGTTTGTATAAAAACATTTTCTTTTACACATGCACAGTATCTCTGGAAGGACAGACAAGAAGCTGGAAAAATTACCTCAACAGAGGGGAAGCGGGTGAGTTGGAAGCCAAGGTGGAAATGAAACGTTTTGTCATTTAAACCATATGAATGTACTACCTATTTAAAACTAAACAAATTTTACATCTAAAAAATAGTACATGATTTTAAAAAAATGGTTACCTGTGGCTTTTTTAAATCAACAAAACTACCCCTGAAATTTTCCATTTGAAGAAACACTTGTCACATTGAATATGAATGTAAATTTATTGTAAATATGACAAAAATGGAAGCTTTGCTTTTTCCTCTATAAAAAGTAATACAGCAGTCCAAAGGGGAGCAATTATTTGTAAAAGATTTACAATTAAAGTGCTAAAATACTTAAACCATTTAATGCTTACACTTTGACAAGCTCTGCAGACCTGGGCTGAGGGATATTCTCACCAGGAGAGTCAGGAAGCTCTGACCCGCCCTGCTCTGGGCTGAACTGCTTAGAGCAGTGAGAAAAGTACCTTGGGAACAGCGCTAGGTGTCTAAAGGTAGAAAAGCCAAGTACTATTAAGAGACGAAAAGAAGCAGGGAATGCATAGGGCTGTCTTTAATGGAGGTGAAATGGGATCAGGACGATTTGGACCCGACTCAACTTTCGCAAAGGACTGTGCTTACTAGACTTTAGTCATTACCTTCCAAAGGAGACTGCCCCACAGTCACAGAGAGAGGCAGATAGGCTGGCAGAAGAATAAGGTCTATTGCTAAAATGTTCATTTGTTAAACAGAAACACTTAACATACACCATTATTTTTGCACTTGATTTAGTATTAATAGTTCTTTATTTTTTACTATTGTGGGAGCCTCACAAAATAAACATCTCCGAGAAGTCTCGGAGAAGACCCTGAGTACTCAGGGGAAGCTGGAAAATAAGTTTGGAGAGGAAAGAAACTCAACTCTTGAAGCCTGGGGAGACCGATATGATGGGGCTGGAGAAGGCACATGAGAACATCAAAGGAAGGCAGCCCCCTGTGGGACAGGCACAGACCAGGTGGTGCAGCTACGGCTCCCTAACAAATAGTAATGTATTATAATACTTGATTTCTGTTTCACAACCTGATAAAAATTTTCTACCACTGACACGCCTATTTTCTTCATTTGTTGATATTCATATTATTCACTATGTTTCAAAGGTCAATATAAGCTATGCCACTGTTCCAGGTGTTAAATTCTATAAAAAGGTCTTAAGTAAGTAAATATGTAAAATACTTAGTGTTGTAAACTACAAATAGATAGTTGTGGGACCTGCGTGAAGTCAATACTATATTCCATTGAGCTTAAAAGATATCCTTAATTAACAGATGCCATGGACCATTTGATATTTGAAATATCGAGAAATATTACTGAATGATTTGGAATATTCAATAATCAGAAATGAGTAGGTTCTCTTTGGGCAAAGGCATGGTGAAGAACCCATATGAGGTTGGTCCAGCCTCACAGCTTTTGGACAAAACTGCACCAAAGCTCACTAGCATAAGCATTGACACTTGAATACATCATAACAAACTTATTTCTGCATTAAATGTACATACTATCTTCAATATGACTTAAAAACTTTTGAATCAATTTTTTTATTTTATAGTACATAAATATGCAGTTGTAAGAAATAATACAAAGAGATCTTGTGTACCCCTTACCCAGTTTCTCCTAATAATGACATCTTACAAAGTGACAGTGCAATATCACAACCAGGGTATTGGCATACAGTCCAGATACAGAAGGTTTTCATCATCACAAGCATCACTCAAGTTGCCCTTTTATAGCCATATCCAATTCTCTTCCCATCCCTTCCGTAACCCTCAGCAATCACAAGTCTGTTCTCCATTTTTATAATTTTGTCATTTGAAGAATGTTATACAAATGGAATGGTGCAGTATGTAACCTTTGGGATTGGCTCTTTTCACTCATCACAGTTTTCTGGAGACTCATCCCAGTTGTTGTCTGTATCAATAGTTCATTCCTTTTTATTGTGAAGGATTCCATCATATGAATGTACCACATTTTGTCTAATCTTTCATTTGTTGTGGGATATCTAGATTGCTTCTAGTTTTCAGTTATTACTAATAAAGTGGCTATAATCATTTGTGAACAAATATTTGAACTAACATAATCTTCATTTCTCATGAATAAATTCTCAGGAGTTCAGTTGCTGGGTCAAATAGTAGTAGTTGAATAAGTTTTGCCTTTTCCAGAAAGTTTTTCCTTTTACATATAGCTGTTCTAATAGCTGTGTAATAATACCTCATTATGGCTTTAATTTGCCTTTCCCAAATAACTAGAATGTTAAACATCTTTTCATGTTCTTATTTTCTATCAGTACATCTTCAGTGAAATGCTTCCTCATATTGTCTATCCATTTTCATATTGGATTCTTTTTAATGTTGACTTTTGAGTGTTCTTCTACATATAAGCTTACATATATTCTACATACAAGATTTTTCAAACATGTTTGCAAATACTCTCTCCAGGTCTGCAGCTTGTCTATAGCTTATGACTTTTTTCTTCTTTAGTCTAATAGTGGACCATATGATTTTCAGATATCAAAGCAGCCTTGTATACCTGGAATAAACTCCATTTGGTCATGATAAATTCCTTTTACATATTGCTGAATTCTATTTGTTAATATTTTGCTAAGTACTCTTTTTTTTTTTTTTTTGAGACAGAGTCTCACTCTTTTGCCCGGGCTAGAGTGAGTGCCGTGGCGTCAGCTTAGCTCACAGCTACCTCAAACTCCTGGGCTCAAGTGCTCCTTCTGCCTCAGCCTCCCGAGTAGCTGGGACTACAGGCATGCGCCACCATGCCTGGCTAATTTTTTCTATGTATTTTTAGTTGGCCGCTTAATTTCTTTCTAATTTTAGTAGAGGCAGGATCTCGCTCTTGCTCAGGCTGGTCTTGAACTCCTGAGCTCAAACGATCCACCCGCCTCGGCCTCCCAGAGTGCTAGGATTATAGGCGTGAGCCACCACGCCCGGCCTGCTAAGTACTTTTGAGTCTATATTCATGGGAGATATTGGTCTGTATCTCTTTTGGTTTTGGTATCAGGTTATTACTAGCTTTATATAAATGAATTGGCACTATTCCCTCATTTTCTCCTTTCTAGAAGAGATTGTGTAGAATTGGTGTTAATTCTTCTTTATGTTTTTGGTAGATTTTTTTTTTAATATCTAGGCCTGAAGATTTCTTTTTGGATAGTATTTAGTTATAAATTAATTTTCCTAATAGTCATAGGGCTATTCAAGTTATTTACTTCATATTCGGTGAGTTGTGACAGTTTGTGTTTTTTGAGGAATTTGTCCATTTTATCTAAGTTACCTCATTTATGTATGTGATATTGTTAATAGTGTTTTTTTATTGTCCTTTTGGCATCTGTAGTGACATCTCTTGTTCCATTCCTGATATGAACAACTTCTATTCTCTCTTTTTTCCTGTGTCAGTCTTGCTAAAGGTTTATAAATGTTACTAAACTTTTCAGGGAACCAGCTCTTTTTTAAATTGATTTTCTCTATTGTTTTCTGTTTCAACATTATTGTTTTCTGCTCTTAATTTTATTATTTCTTCCTTCTGTTTGCTTTGGGTTTATTTTGCTCTTCTTTTTCTAGTTTCCTTAGGTGGGAGCTTAGATTGATTTGAAATTAATTTGAAATTTTCTTTTTAAAAATATTTTAATATAAATATTTACTGCTATAGATTTTCCTTTCAGCATTGCTTTAGATGTGTCCCAAAAGTTTTGATATGTTGTATGTTTGTTTCTATTCCATTTAATGTGTTTTAAAAAATTTCTTCTAAGACTTCCTCTTTGACCCATAGATTATTCAGAAGTATAGTTTTAGTTTCTGAGTATTTGGAGATAGTTCTTGTTATCTTTCTGTTATTTATTAATAGTTTGATAGGACTGTAGTCAGAGAAAACATGCTGTGAGATTTCAATTTTTTAAAATTTGTTAAAATTTTTTTTTGGTCCAGGATATGGTTTAACTTGGCATATATTTTGTATGTTCTGGTCACTTGAAAAAAATGTATCGTCTGCTATTGTTGGATGAAGCATTGTATGAAGGTTGATTAGATCATGTTGGTTGGTGGTGTTGTTGAGTTCTTCTATATCTTTAATGATCTGTCTAACAATATCAATTGGTAAGGTGGAGGTGGGTCATTGAAGTCCGCAACTATAATTGTGAATTTCTACTTTCAGTTCTATCAGCTTTTGCTTCATATATTTGGCATCTTTTTTTTTTTTTTTTGGTACATACACATTCAGGATTATTATATCTTTTTTGTGGATTGACACTTTCATCACTATATAATGTCCCTCTCTGTCTCTGGTAATTTCTTTGCTCTAAGTTGATTTATCCAACATTAGAATAGCCATTTCTACTTTCCTTAGATTAATGTTAGCACTATATATAGACAGCATAATAGATAAGATATTTCCATTCCTTTCTTTCAATACATTTTAAGTAAATATCTTGTAGGCAGTAAATAGTAGGGTATTACTTTTAATTCACTCTGTTAATCTTTGTCCTTTAATTGGTGTACTTAGAACATACATTTAGTGTAATTATTAATATGTTAAGGTATAAGTCTGCCATTTTATTTTTTGTTTTGTTTGTTTTTCCTGTCTCTCTTTTCCTTTTCCTGCCTTCCTGTGAACATTACTTGAATATTTTTTACAAATGTATTTTGATTCATCTATAGCATATTTTTAGGATATCTCTTTGTATTTCATTTTAGTGGTTGCTTTAGGTGTTGCATTATATTTACAGAACTTATCACAGTCAACTGGTGTTGGTCTATTACCAGTTCAAATGAATTATGGAAAACTTACCTTTCCTTTACCTTCCTCTGTTTATAATTGTCTCAAATATTTCCTTCACATACATTTAGAACCATGTCAGGCAATGTTACAATTTTTCCATCAACTGTCAAATATAATTTGGAAAACTTAAAAGAAGAAGTAAATTCTATTTTATTTATCTATCTTTTTGCCTATGGAAAGGCTCCAGAACTGGAAGCATCTGGTACCTCTAAAGGCAGGAGCGTGGCACGGGCTCCTGAGAACGGAACGCTGATTGAAAGTTAAGGTTGTCCCATTGGTAATCAGACACCCAGACTTCTACCCCCACCTTGTACAACCTGCCATCATTTCTCATATTATGGGTACTTCAGGGATAACAGACATAGCTGAAGGAAGGGTGAGATGAGAAAGGAAAACAGGGGTATTAAATAAGAATCCACAAACCAGCAGTGATATTCGAGTCCCCCCATCTCCATGCTCTATTCTGCTCCCAGAGGTTGGCAAACAAGATTCTATTCCCAGGCTGAAAACCGGAAGAATCTTTTGGTTACTAAACTAAGCCTAAAAGAAAAGCTGTAAACATACTGGCCTTTAGGCATTTTTAACCACTGAAATCCTTATTATCTTAAAGTAAAACCCACACAGTCCATAAGCACAATCATGTACACACAGAACTTCCAAATAGCTTTTTAGTGACTGACTCTGAAATATGAATAAACAGCCAACAATTGTCTGCCATGTAAGGAAAGAGTCTCATGTGAAAAAGAGAAACCAGAGCAAACAAGCAGAAAAATAAAAGCTCTGACAGAATCAAGGGCAATGCAGTAAGGTGAAGAAAAGTTAAAAGAGAGAGGATATTGAATTCATGAAGTAAGAGCAAGATACCAAAATTCAGAGAACAAGAAAGAGCTCTTGAAAACTAAAAATATAACAGAAATAAAAGATTCAATAATGAGTTGGAAGGTAATGTTGAGGATGTCTCTCAGAAAGGAAAACAACAAAAAAAAGCAGATAAGGCATGAAAATAGGAAAGAAAATATTTAAAAAATAAGAGAATCATCTCAGGAGTTCTAACATCCATTAATAAGAGTTCCATAAAGACCTAAAGCAGATAAAATGAACAGGGAAAACATTATTAAATAGTAAATAGCATGCAGTTCATGCTAGAACTGGAGACAGAGAGTCCAGGAGTGCTGACTTGAGGGAATGAAACATAGATTTGCTATGTGTTCGACTCAGTTGAGAGAAGTTTTAGAGATGTAAGAGATAGTTGGGAAATATATTAACAATAAGAACATAGAAAACCAAGTACAAAATAAAATTAGGCAATTTTCGTGGTGGGAAGTTGTATGAGAAAGGAAATGTAATTATAGTACACTATATTGCTTTGCTGTGGAAGACTTTTATGCTGACATAACAATGTAACATTGAATATATCTTTGACCCAAATGTGACAATACTTGAGGGAAATAGAGGGAAAGTAGGGGTAGTATAATGGATATGGGTAGTCTAAAACTCCATCTTTCGTGGTAGAATGTCACATCAACAGGTAATGTCTCAAATTGGAAATCCAAGAAATAGCAGTATAAATGTGTAAGAAATATAGAGTTTAAAACCAGAGGCTGAGCACAGTGGCTCATGCCTATAATCTTAGCATTCTGGGAGGCCAAGGTGGGAGGATCACTTGAGGTTAGGACTTTGAGACCAGCCTGAGCAAGAGCAAGACCCCATCTCTACCAAAAATAGAAAACAAATTAGCCAGGCGTGGTGGTGCCTGCCTGTAGTCCCAGCTACTCAGGAGACTGAGGCAGGAGGATTGCTTGAGCCCAGGAGTTTGAGGTTGCTTTCAGCTTGGCTGATGCCAGGGCACTCTAGTCCAGGGGACAGAGCAAGACTCTGTCTCAAAAAACAAAGCAAAACAACCAACCAAACAAACAAAAAAACTCAAAATACAAACCAGAAAAAAAAATAGCTTAAAGAGTTAAAAGTGAATACCTACACGGATAGGGACCAGAGGATGAGGAGTGGCAGATCAGAGGCCTGTGCAATTCCTCACAAGCTTTGTAGTACTATTTTACTTTAACTATATGCACAGGTTATTTTGATAAAAAATTTGAAAATTAGTAATACCAATTTACTCTGAAAAAATTGAGCAATCACAATGGTATTATGAAACATTAAGTTTCTCCATGTGACACATCCTCTCTAGTTGAAAGATTCTGGTGTGTTTATTCCAACATTTCCCTCTGCGCTCACAGATGCGCATCTAAGTAAAAGCAGCAGCTCAGGGGTAAGTAGTTGTAATGGTTAACCTTACGTGTCATCTTGGCTAAACCATGGTACCCAGAAATTTGGCCAAACACTATTCTAGATGTTTCTGCAAAGATGTTTTTTTGGATGGGATTAACATTTAAATCAGTAGACATTGAGTAAAGCAGATTATCCTACCTAATGTAGATGAACCTCATCAATTGAAGGCCTGGAATGAAGAGGGAATTCTACCTCCAGACTGTTTTTGAAATCCAAAGGCAAATCTTCCCTTGGTCTCCAGCCTGCCAATAAACCCAGCAGATTTTGAGCTTGCCAGTCATATCATGTAAGTCAACTTCTTAAATCTCTCTCCCTCTCTTTCTCTTTGTATATACACATACACAAACCCTATCGGTTCTGTTTCTCTGGACACCGATACCCTATACAGTAGTGTTTAGGACATGCCAAGAATGGACTTGAAGGCTGAGAGGAATGAGTCTGAACGAGGTAATATGGCATATGCTTTAAAGACATCCTTAGAAAATGGAAAAAATCAACTGGTTAGGTGTTTTCCAAGATTGGAGTCCAAAGAAATGCCTATGTCTCATTAATATGAGGCACGTTTGTTGAAAGATTTAAATTTTAATAGTAATTTGAGAGATGACATACTGGTGGTTATTGTCACATTAATGCAGCTGCAATTCTTCTTTCAATCAAGCCAAAGATTTAAGAAAAATTTTGAAGAGAAGCTGAAATAATAGAAAGTAATAAGGAATCAGACTAACTTGCTTTCAAATCCCTACTCTGCCCTGAACTTGCTGTATTGTCTTGGACAGGTTATTTCATTTCTCTAATCTTGTGTTCCCACATCTATAAAAATGGGATAATTACACCTCTCTCATATGGTTATGGAGATAATTAAATAAGAGGATGTATGTGAATGTAAAACCCACATTATGTCGAGCAAGGAGTCATTAAAGAGTAATGAATATTAGTTGCTTCTAGGGAGCAGTTTAAAGGACACCAGGTCTTAAGTGACTCTTCCTGACAGGGAGAGTTTAATATCTCTCTCATCACCACCGGGGAAGTGGGGAGACAGGAGAAGGGTGAGGGGAAGGAACCAGCACTGATTACCCAGAAATAAAACAACTGCCACTTAGAAAGAAAATGTAGATGGAGTGTTCAAGTTAGTGAGGCAGAGAATTCCAGCTATGGGAACAAAAGTGGAGGACTATATTTGTTATATTTGTCATTTGTCATCGTATGTGTAATGAGGTTAAATTTTCATTAGGATTTTAGTAGCCGGCACCGGAATTTTCCTTAGGAAGAGAACTGGCTTTGTTCGGGAATACCTTGATTGTTCACTCTTGCCCAACTTGGGGCAGAGCTGGGATGTTAGCAGGAAATGGGACATCAGAGAAAGCAGAGGCTGCTCTGCAGGAGATGAAGGGAGGGAGTTCTTGTTTGTTAGCTCGTTTTTCCCCTCAGGATTAAAGGGGCAAAAATGAGTAAAGGTCGAAGAAAAGGAGGGAAGGAGACAAACCAGCAAGACAGACAAGAAGCCTGGGAAGAGGTGAGATGAAGAGTAAGTGAATCCTCAGGTGGTAGAGTAGCCAAAAAGTGTGATGCCCTATACACTGGACTCTTGTTACAGGTGACTAAGTTGTGGATGCTAAGAGGGCCTCTCATTTGTGTGTTGGTATTTTTATTCTCAGAAGCATGCATTTTGAAGACCCCAGGACAGGAGGTATTGCACAAATCCCTGTAAGTTCCAAAGAACCTACCAGTTTTCAATGAATTCACTTTTCCAACTTTATTTCTTACTCCTTCTCGATGCACATGTTCTCTTACAACTATATTTAAGCACATCATATATCAAATGCACTTTTTCATTATCATCAGAGTTGGTCTCCACTATCTGCTTCCATTTTCTACTCCCTCATTCCTATACAAGGTTCAGTTCAATGGTCCCTTCTTCCAGGAAGCACTCTTGATTATTCTAGCTTAGTGCTATCTCCTCCACCCCATGTCTTTAGGATAAATGTGTCATTAATATGATGACTTATCCTTATTTTTTCATATGACTATATTATAGTTCTCAAAGGAGTCTCTAGACTACTTCAGGGAAGGGGCTGGCAAATTTAGTAAAAGTAACTGAAAATATCAGAGAGTTTCATTGCTTAATATTGTAGAGACAAATGACAATGAAGTTGCCTGAGCTTTTCAACTTTTCAGCTATATGTTTTAAGCAGGATTATTCATGATAATAAAATCTGGTTAATTCTCATTTCTTTGAGATTTTATACTAATTTTATGCCACAATGCTTTGGCTAATGCTCACAAATTAATCTTCATCAAACTCACAAACTATAATACATTTAATTTTGTGAGGATAGGACTCAGACTCCACCAGTGAGTAGAGCATATCTACTGTGCTTATTTGTCAAGTGCTCAGTGAAGTGTCTCTTTAAAAGACTCCCTCTTAACATTAAGTATAGTTTCCTGGCACCAGAGATTTTTGACTGAGAGTCTTCAATCAACATCTCACCCCTTTAACCACATGGAATGAATCAAATTATTTTATTGATCTCCCTATAAATATAAAAAAATGGAATTTTGGAACCATAAAGCTGTCTCCAGAAACCTTTTGCAACAGAGGTAAAAAAGGTCAGAAAAAGGGCAAGGAAATATTTTAGGAGTTGTCTCTCTAAAACTCCTCCCTTTTTGGGAATTAAAACCTGCCTTACTTCCCTGAGGCCAGTAGTCAAAGGGGCAGGAAAATATTGTTTGTTGTTTGTTTTCTAGTATCTTAAACCATAGGAGGTGACTCGACAGAATTGTCCCGACAAGGGTCAGGAGACCAGAGGCCACCTGTCACCATCACTGGAGATAAGCTCTACCAAAACCACCAATTATATTAATAGTTAAACAACAATAGCATGAGGCCATGACATGTGATACTGACTTGAGCCCAATCACTGAAAACTCCCTTTAAAAAGCTCTGTATTTCTGCTTAAAGGGAGGATGGCAGCCTTTGAGACACAGTCCAATGCCCTCCTCATTTGGTGGTAAATTAATAAACTCTTTTGTTTTCCTCAAATCACTTGTCCTCATTCTTCATTTTCGTTGATTCGGCCTTGGGGACAAGTACTGAACTTTCGGTAACAACTTTGTTTTGTTCTTTGTTGGTCATTTTTTGTTTCATACTGTTTAAGAAATCAATGACCATGGCTTGCTATGCTGACTATGGGACATATTTTTGCTTCCATTTCATTAATTGTATATTATACTGGGGTGGAATTGCACAGCACTATCATAGAGCACTACTTGGAAGAAATATTGGCTAACTCTGTTAAAAATCATTGATGATAACAACTATAGAAGTTAAAAAACAATAAAGCCATAAAAATTGAGCACCATTGTTTTGTGGCATATGAAATAGCCCTTTAACACAAAGTCCACACATTTTTAATCAGCAAAAGGCATCCTTTTAGGAGGCTGTCACTGTAACAGGTACATTGACTGCAGCAGTGATTGTTAGCAAATAAAATGAGGACTTTCTACTTTGTGTGTCCCTATCTCAGAATAAGTAGAAGAAAAATCAACAATATGTGGTTATAGAGAAACTATTTCTAAGGGCCTGTTCTTGCTTATATCTCTGCTGTTGAATACCACTGTATTGCAATAGTGGCCTGTCTACATTTTGATCAGTTGTTTCAGCCATTAACGTGTATGAAAATCACATCAGACATTTAGTAAAATGAAGATTCCTGGGTCACTTTGCAATAATTTCTTTTAGAATACATTTGGAGTGGGGCCCAGGTACCTGTATATTAACTATCAATTCAAATGATGTGTTCTTGGACTACACTTCAAGAAACACTGCTTTGAATCTTGTACAACATGGCTCTATGTGCTCTGTGATGGGAAATGGAAATAATGATAAGTTTCCCCCCAACATTGTTCAGGACCTGAGCCAATCTGTGCTCTCAGGGGCAGTTAATCATATCTGAAACAGCACGTTGAGCTGCTTAATATTGGAGGGAGCTTGAATCCTGGTTCTGTCACTTTAGCTTTGTAATCTAGGGCAAATTACTAAGTCTCAATAAAGTCTTATGTACTGGGGTTTCCATAGGAATCAAAGAAATCACACTTAGAGATAACCAGTCACAGTTGTAGAGAGTTCGCTTCCTCTCTTGCTCTTACTGCCCTCCTTAGTAATATTTCCTTTTTTGATTGATGTAGCAAGTCACCCAAATCAAAAGATTTAGGATCATTTTTTAAAATCTACCCCCTTGTTCACATTTCTTATCCAGTTAGTCACCAAGTGTATCAACTCTGTTCCTAAAAATCTCGCTAGCTGCCACCTAACTCTATCAGGCCTCTATACTTGATTTGTCCTTTAACTGGAATGTCCTTCCCCTCTATTTCTCTACAGGCAAGAGAGAAATGTTTCAGGCTCTCAAAATGTCACAAAGCTTTCGATTATTCAGTGCTGCACAGGCTTTTCCAGGTTAACAAGGAAGCTGAGTGACTACAGTGCTACAGTCAAGACTGGGACCCGGTGCACCCTGGTACTCTCTATGGTCACGTTCCTTCTTCATCTGGATGGCTGGCTGCTATAGGAGTTAAGGGGTGACCTTTTAACAAGAGCTCCTAGTGGAGTCCTGAAGAGGGTTCCCATCCTTAATGTACATAATCATTACCTGCCCCTGCTTTCTTATGTCTCATGAGGCTCCTAAGTCTGCCTATGTAAAAAAAAAGAAAGAAAGAAAGAAAGCCCACTACCAGCTTACTCCTCAGGAAAGATAAATGAATACCTCTTTTTACAGACAGTATAGGCCACGTACAGTAAAGTAATTGTTTCAATTTGACTGAAAGGAGTTTTGTATGAGTGTGTTTTAATTAAGGGAATCAAGATACAAAGAATATCTATGTTAATTAGAAATGTGGATACCTAACCAAAAAAAAAAAAAACCAAGAGACATTTTCAGAGAAAAAAATTTTCTCTAAAAGCAGAAAAAAACTGAATGATATGTTTTAAGAGTGAATAACATTTCACATGATTTACCTTAAAGTGTAGCTCCCCTACCTTCTTACCTTGGTTTATTCAAATGATTTCTGAAAACTAAATCCCAAAAACTACATATTAGGAAACTAATAAACATTTATGAAATAAATATCTGTTATAAATGGTGAATCTAATATTAAAGAGTAAAATTATGTAAAATACAAAGTAATGAACAAAAAGCAGGAAGAATTTTGTTGCCTTATTCTTCCTGCTGCCTATTACCAAGAACTAAGTTTTAAAGGATTGATGTCAACTATTGAGAGCACAGTTATAAAACCGGTGGTGATAAACTTAGAGCTAGCAGAAAAAGAAAAGTAGCATGCTTGAGACCCAGGGATAGGTTCATTATATATGGTCCAAAAAATTTATCTTCAAAAGGATAAATATATTTAGGATTTAACAGTGATTAACAGATTTCTTCAAAAATTTGCCAAATACAAGGCAGTTTTACAAGGTTATTATAAGAATGTGTTCTAAGGTTCAGGCAGAGGCATGCTGCTTCTGCGACATCGTGACAAGGAGACACAAGTTTTCTGACTGCTTTAATCTTTCATCTTTTGCAGCTTTGTTTTTTTAAGTTGATCTATGGTTGGAAATGCTTATGCCAAATAAAGAAATAAGCCAGGTATGACAAGGTGTAATAGCTTCAGTTAATCGTGAGATTAAAGAAAGTAAAAGAACTAAGCTAGATCTGCAAAAAATGATGTTGATATTTTCATAAGGATTACACTGAATCTGCAGATCACTTTGTAGTGACAGTGTAGTATGGACACTTTAACAATGTTGATTCTGCCGATTCATGAGCATGGTCGTGTTTTCCACCTGTTTATATCCTCTGCTATTTCCTCCCTCAGTGTTTCATAGTTCTCCTTGTAGAGGTCTTTCACCTTCTTAGTTGAATATATTTCGAGGTATTTTATTTCCTTTGTTGCTTGTGTGAAAGATACGGAGTCTTTGATTTGGTTCTTGGTTTGACTATTGTTGGCATATAGGAATGCTACTGATTTCTGTACATTGATTTTGTAACCTGAAACTTTGCTGAATTTATCAATTCAGTAGTCTCATGGCAGAATTTTTGGCGTTTTCTAGATATGAGATCATTTAATCAGCAAAGAGCAATAGTTTGGTCTCTTCTGCCCCCTTTTGGGGCAGATTGATTGGGGCAGATTTGCCCTTGATTTCCTTCTCTTGTCTGATTGCTCGGGCTAGGACTTTCAGCATTATATTGAATAGAAGTGGTGATAGAGGGCAACCTTGTATGGTTCCAGTTCTAAATGGGAATGCTTTCAATTTTTCCCTGACCGGTATGATTTTGGCTGTGGATTTGTCATATATGCCTTTATCATTTTGAGGTAAGTCCTGTCTATGCCTATTTTGTTAAGTGTTCTTATCATAAAAGGGTGCTGAATTTGTCAAATGCTTTTTCTGCATCTATTGAGAGGATCATATGGTCTTTGTTTTTACTTCTATTTATGTGTTGAATTACATTTATAGATTTGTATATACTGAACCATCCCTGCATCTCTGTGATGAAGCCCACTTGGTAATGACGAATTATTTTTTTGACAAGCACCTAAATTCAGTTTGCTAGGATTTTATTGAGAATTTTTTCACCTATATTTATAAGGGATAATGGTCTGTAGTAATTCAACTCTTCGTGTGGAACCAGAGAAGACCCCATATAGCAAAAGCAACCTTAAGTAAAAAGAACAAATTGGGAGGCATCAATTTACTGGTCTTCAAGCTATACTACAAGGCTATAGTAACCAAAACAGTATGGTACTGGCACAAGTACAGAGACATAGACCAATGGAACAGAATTGAGGACTCAGATACAAAACGATTCTCATATAGCCATCTGATCTTGGCAAAGCAGACAAAAACATACACTGGGGAAAAGAATCCTTATTCAATAAATGGTGCTGGGAAAATTGGATAGCCACATGCAGAAGATTGAAACAGGAATCGCACCTCTCGTGTCTCACAAAAATCAACTACAATGGATAACAGACTTAAACCTAAGGCATGAAACCATAAGAATTCTAGAAGAAAATGTTGGAAAAATTCTTATAGACATCAGCTTAAGAAAAGAATTTATGAAGAAGACCCCAAAGGCAATAGCATCAACAACATAAATAAATAAATGGGACCTGATCAAAGTAAAAAGCTTCTACACAGCTAAGGAAACTATCATGAGAGAAAATAGACAACCTACAGAATGGGAGAAAATATTTGCATGCTACACATCTGATAAAGGGCTGATAAGTAGAATCTATATAGATCTTAGGAAAATCAACAAGAAAAAAATTAAATGACCCCATTAAAAAGTAGGCAAAGAACATGAACAGAAATTTCCAAAAGAAGACAGACTAATGGCCAAGAAACATATGAAAAAATGTTCAACAACTCTAATCATCAGGGACATGTAAATCAAAACCACAATGAGATATCACTTAACTCGGGTGAGAATGGCTTTTATCAAAAAGTCCCCAAACAACAAATGTTGGCGTGGATGTGGAGAGATAGGAATACCCATACACTGCTGGTGGGACTGCAAACTAGTACAACCTCTATGAAAATTAATATGGACACACCTCAAAGAACTCAAAGTAGACCTACCATTTGATCCAGCAATCCCTGTATTGATATTTACCCATAGGAAAAAAAGACGTTCTACAAAAAAGACAACTGCACTCGGATGTTCATAGCAGCACAATTCACAATCGCAAAGATGTGTGGAAACAACCCAAGTGCCTATCAGCACGAGTGGATTAATAAAATGTGGTATATGTATACCATGGAGTACTATTCAGCCATAAAAAAGGATGAACTAATACCCCTTGTTTTATTCTGGATGGAGCTGGAGCCCATTATTCTAAGTGAAGTATCACAAGAATGGAAAAACAAGCACCACATGTACTCACCATCAAATTGGTACTAATTGATCAACACTTATGTGCACATATGGAAGTAACATTCATAGGGCATGGGGCAGGTGGGAGGGGGTAGGAAGGGATGGGTAAATTCACACCTAATGGGTACAGTGCATGATGTCTGGGAATTAGGTATGCTTATAGCTCCAACTTGGGTGATGCAAAGACAATATATGTAACCAAAGCATTTGTACCCCAGTAATATTCTGAAATTTAAAAAAAAGTCAGATGGTCTAAAAAATTGGGTTCCTTTTCTGAAAATAAAGAATTTAAGGAGCTGTTTGAGATTTTTTTTTTTTACAATCAGTATCTCATTTGATCCTTACAGCAATCCTATGAAATAAGTACTATTTGCATTTGTAGAGGAAAAACGTAAACCACAGAGAGTTAAACAGTTTACCCAAGGTTAAACAGATAGCATGGAGTGGAGGGCCAATGCTGTTAACTGTCCCACTAGTATGCCAAGTCTTACTATCAATCGTTTTGCCTCATCAAATTTTGTCTATTTCTCATTGAGGAAGGAAATAGCAGAAGACGTAAACAGGTGGAAAACCATACCATGCTAGTGGATTGGCAGAATCAACATTGTTAAAATGGCTATACTACCCAAAGTGATCTACAGATTCAATGCAATCCCTATTAAAATACCAGCAACATTCTTCACAGATGTAGAAAAATTAATTTTACGTTTCGTATGGAACCAGAGAAGACCCCGCATAGCAAAAACAATTCTAGGTAATAAAAATAAAATAGGAGGCATCAACCTACCAGACTTCAAACTCTATTACAAAGCCGTAATATTAAAATCAGCTTGGTACTGGCATAAAAACAGAGCCATTGACCAGTGGAACAGAACTGAGACCCAGATATAAAACCGTCCACATATAGCCATCTAATCTTTGACAAACCAGACAAAAACATACACTGGGGAAAAGAATCTTTATTCAATAAATGGTGCTGGGAAAACTGGATAGCCCCATGTAGAAGACTGAATCTGGATCCACACCTCTCACCTCTCACAAAAATCAACTCACTCTGGATCACAGATCTAAACCTAAGGAGTGAAACT
>CAUYSK010031633.1:0-11491 GCA_963575035.1 Avahi laniger
AGCTCTGGCACTTCTGGCCATGAGTCTTTGAGCGAGTGACTTCAGTTCTCTGTGCCTCGGTTCCCACCTGGAAATGGGGACTGGAATAGTGCCGCCTTCCTCGCGGGAAGCAGAGGAGCTAACACACAGAACACACAGCGCCCAGCACGGACGAAGCCCCACATACCACTGTCCCCAGGTAGCCCGGCGGAGGATGGAGCAGCCTGGCGGGCAAGTCTCCGTCCCCGGGTCTGTTCCCGTCCCTCCCCTCATGTGACAACCTCCAAGAAAGTCTAGGTTCCAAACTGCCACCCTTATGAATTTACCGTCTCTGCCTTCTCGTCCTCTCCACATATCTATATTTTCCTCTGTGAGGCTGCGGTGAGAGTCCCCGGTCTCCGCCAGCACCTCAGCCTGCCCTGCGGTGATCTAATCAAAGGCCGTATTTTAGTGGCGTGCACTAACCCGAAGGCCGTATTTCATGGGGGCGATCTAATCAGCAAACTGTATTTCCAAGGTGGGGATCTAAATTCATGGTTATATTTCATGGCTTGAGATCTAATCACGGGGCGATATTTCACCGCAGGGATCTAATCCCAGGGGAGTGTTTCCTGGCTAGGAGATCAGAGCAGTTCAACGTGACTTGTTCCTCTTCTTCTTCTTATATTTTTAAAAATCTATGTTTATGTTTCATGAACAGTGACAGCACCCTAGCAAGCCACAACTTTGCTACCAGTTAGGTCGCTGCTAATAAAAAGTCGAGTCTTTGCCAAACAGGGGTTCACCCAGCCTCCTCCATGGTCACACAGGTTTCTTAGGACATGAGTGGATTCATAAGATTCCTCCCAAATCTAGGAGAAACC
Organism: Avahi laniger; assembly: GCA_963575035.1. Taxonomy (NCBI): domain Eukaryota; kingdom Metazoa; phylum Chordata; class Mammalia; order Primates; family Indriidae; genus Avahi; species Avahi laniger. The sequence goes on from CAUYSK010031633.1 coordinate 843, forward strand.
TCCAGATTCATTGTCCAAACAGGACTATAATATTTTTTCCATGCCTTCATTTGTTCACTTAACAAACATTCTGAGTGTCTGCTTAGTGCCAACAGCTGCGCTTGCTTAGAATCGGGGATCCAGAGGGGAGCAAGATATCACTGCCTGTTACGCAATGAATGTTTGCATCCCCCCCAGGAAATGCGTGTGCTGAAACCCAACCCCCGATGTGACAACAGTATCTGGAGCTGGGGCCTTTGGGAGGTGGTTTAGACAGGTCACAGGAGTAGGAACCCCAAGACGGAATTAGTGTCTTCAGAAGAGAGAGAGACCAGAGCTCTTTTTCTCTCCCCGCCACGTGAGGACGGGGTGAGAAGGCCGCTGTCTGCAAGCCAAGAAGGGAGCCCTTACCGGGAACCAAATCTGCTGGCACCTGGTCCTGACTTCCCAGCCTCCAGCACTGTGAGAAAAATGTCTGTCACTTAAGCCTCCCAGTCTGTGGCATTCTGCCGCAGCAGCCCACGCTTGCCATCACGGTGTCGCTCTGCTAGGAGCTGCAGCCACTAAACCAGTGGTCACAGGAGGGATGAGGGTCACGACCGGCACAAACGCATTACAGACAGCCAGAGGCGGCTTCGATAGCGTAGATCCCGGACCCCGCCGGGAAGGCCGGCTCCCCCGGCGCGCACGGAAATGACAACCTGAAGGATAAGCAGGGATTGCCCAGGTGACGTTGGCAGGAGGAGGAAGACCGTGAGAGGAGGGAAGAGAATTCCAGGGGGCAGGAAAGGCACATGCGAAGGCTCTGAGGTTGGACCGAACTGCTAAATCGGAGGGACAGAGACAAGAGCAGGGTGGATGGAGAAGCAGCAGGCAGCGTGGACGGAGCCCGGCTGCTGGGGTAACGGTCCCGGCTCTGACACTTCTGGGCTGTGTGACCTGGGGCCAGAGTAACTTAACTCGATGGGCCTTTGATTTCCTCATCTGTAAAATGGGGCAATAAATAGTGCCCGCACCATAGGATTTTGAACCTTCTTCTATAAACAAAGAGAAGCCATTGAGAGACTGGGGGAAGGACACCATGAGCCTTTTTTCAAGTCCCCGCTAGCTGCTACTCGGAGGATGGATTCCAGGAGGACGGGAAAGGAAGCAAGGGGTCCCTGCCGTGGAGAGGGACAGAACAGGGCAGCCCCAGGTGATACTGTGGGGGGGTCTTTACAGGCCTTGGGAGTGACTGGCCGTGGAGGGCGAGCGGGGGGGAGCCACGGGAGTGACTTCCAGGTGCCTGGCTTTGACACAGACGGTGTCCGTCTTAATTCTCCAGCTGCTCTCGGGGCAGGAGGGAGAGAGGGAGGCGGAGAGACTGAGATTCACAGTGCGTTTCCCAATCATCTAGCGACTCACGGTTGGGGGGAGGATTACGATTGCCCTCTCCTGTGTGCCCTGGCCCCAGCAGCCTTGCCCTCCCCAAGCCGCTGTTGAGCGAATCCGTCTCCCAGGTGGAAAACAGAAAGCTACGACACGCTCCGGCGCAGGATTTGGGGACAGGAATAAAGGCTTCCGGGGAGCTCAGACATTCTCATTCGAACATCCCGGCTCATCACTCACCTCATTGCCAGCACGTTTACGCCGCCGCCTCTCTAACGATCCTTCGAAACGCGTAAGCCGTGCCAGTCTGCAGAGCGCTTTCACCCGCTTTATCTCACCAGGTTCGCACCACAGCCCCTGGGGGTCAGGAGCAGCAGGCCTATTTTCCAGATGGGGAAACTGAGGCTCAGAGAGGCGAAAGGACTTGCCCAGCTGTGGACGGTGAAGCGGGGGCAACTCTATAGCGGCAAACGCATACCGCGTCTTGTTCTGTGCCTGGTGCTCTCGGAAGCAATTGAAACCTTTTGAGGTGTTCGTCCTTACAGCGGCTCCATGAGATAGGTGCTATTATCATCCCCATTTCTCCAAGGGGGGAAACTGAGGCACAGAGCCGTTGCAGATGCTTGCCCAAGGTCAGATAGCTACTGAGGGTCTGAGCCAGGAGGTCTCACTCCGAAATCTCTTCTTGACCGTCAAGCCCTCACAATTAAGGAGGAGGACTGCAGCTGGGATCGGCCTGGGGTCCACGTGACAGTGCCCCAGCTGTCGGTGGGCTGCACCACCTGCACCTTAAATGCCTGAGCAGTGCCCAGGTGAGGCCCTTAGGAGTCACAGATCCACGTGGATGCTGCCGCCTGGAGGAATCGCTTTATTTCAGCGGCTCTCCTCACCCCCACCACTGGCTTTTATATTTGGAAACCACTTCAAAGCTCGGTTAGGAGAATATTTCCTAGAAAGTCACAGAAAAATAAGCAGCCTCCACACCCCAGACTAACAGAAGGACAGACTGAGTACGTGACATTCTGCTAGTCCTAGGCCCTAGGTGGGTCTACAGGTCCCACGCATTGTCCTACTCTGCAAGGACACTTTGCACCCTTTTGCCAGGATGAGCCAGGGTGCTGGGGCCACCCCAGGCTTTGGAGCCATACCGAGAGACGGGTTCTAGTCCCATCTCTGCAACCTGGGCGGCTGGCCTCACCTCTCTGAAGGCCTTGTCCTCGTCTGCCACACACAGATAATGACGATTGTGACAACCCACATCTACCAGGGCCAAATAGTGTTATGCCCAATACTATTTGAAATTGTCCCTTGTATTAAGCTGACGAATCCTTCCAACAACTGTTTGATGTAGATGCTATTATGATCCCATTTTACAGGTGAGAAAACAGGTTAGGTTATACACGCCCAAGGTCACACAGCTCAGCAGGGTTTGGACGGGGATCCAAACCCATGCCCTTAACGACGATGCCCTGTCGTCTCACCTCACCTCTCAGGGAGGCTGTGAGGGTTTGACACGTCAAATGCAAAGACGGGGCGCATGCGCGTTCCATATAAGGGGTAACTCGTGGCCCACTGGTCACAGCAGGAGCAGGGCTAGGAGGGTGCATGTCTCCGGCCACTCGTTCCCGCTCCAGGAAGCACACAGGTGCTATCAGTCCTGCCTGTGGTCAGGACACCCACAGTGCTTGGGCTGGTTTTCTGATGGAGGTTCCTGATACCCGGAATCTTCTTAAAATCTCTGGGGCAGTCTGGTGCACCCTCCCCACGGGGCTGGAAACCCGTCAGCACGACAGCCTGAAACCAGCTGCAGCCTGTGTACGGTGGGCATCCAGACATGCGTCTCATCTGAATCTCATTCGAGGAAAATGATTAAAGGTTCAGAGGGATTAATTTACGAGGAAAGATTAAAGGAACTAAATCTGTGTAGCTTGGCTTAACCATGACCGAAATTGGGGACCTCAGGGACAGTTCCAAATATTTGAAGAGAGTAGAGACCCTGGGGAGGGGGAGAGGGGAGGGTGGTTTGGCAGAAAGGAGGGGCGGGGAGCAGATGAAACCGGAATCTCTCTCGTCGTCTCTGAAATAACGGCTGACACAGGTGCTCACTCTGGGTGAGCCCAAGGCTAGGAAGCTTGATGGACAGTATGTCATCGAATGGGCTATGTTTGGTGATACTTGCCTTTTAGATGGGGAAACTGAGGCACAGCGAGGGGCAGTTACTTGCCTGGAGTCGCATGGCTGATGAGTATCAGAATGTGAACGCAGACTCCAGAACCTACGCTCTTACCCATTACCCGAGCTACCTGGTGACTGTCGTTCAGCAAATCCCCACGCCCCTCTCCCTTTCTCTGCCGGTGGAACATACTTCCTGTCTCCATCAGTGCGGGGCTTGGTCATATGACTTGGGTTAGCCAATGAGATGTTAGATTGAGCAGTAGCTTGAAACAGGCTTGCACAGTGGGACCCACACTCTTGCATTTCTGCACTCTCTGTGAGAAGAGCTTCCCCCAGGGAGCTGCGGCTCCCTCAGCTGGGACCCCTGAATGAACACACAGCTCCACCTGCAACCCAGAGCCAAGCCCAGCTGACCTCCATCCTCCATCCCTACCATAAGTCTATGGTAGGGGAATAAATGATCAGATTCAAGCGACTGAGTTTAGGGCTGGTTGTTACACGGTGATAGCTGTCACATATCTCATGACAATAGAACGCTGCTCAAGGCCTCCCGCAACCTGGGCTTATGCCAGCTTTGCCCGTTCACCTCGTACCTCATCCCCGTCGGTGCCAGACGGACAAGATTCTCATTGTCTCTAGAATAATCTGGCTGCCACATATCCTGTCCATTTGCATTCATTTTTGCCAGCTACCATGAGGTTTAGTTTACGTAAGATCAAGCTCACCCGTTCACAGACACGGGCCTGTTCCCCTGCACTTTACAACTTAATGGGAAAGGGAGAGCCCCCAGATCTTAGAGCTCCACGGTGCCTCCCAGTCTGTGGAACGAAGCTCCTTCGTTTTATTTCATTGTACGAAACTGAGTGTCATCGAGCGTGTTTGCGATGGGGCCGAGCGTTCCACGCGGCCCCGGCAGCCGCTTTCAGCCAGCCAGCAGGTTTGTAGATGCAGAGCAAGGCAGGATCATGCCTCAGCCGGGGGAATCACCTGGCCGCCTCTCTCGGGAGCTTCTGAGGCTGCTTTTGGAACAGCACTCGAGGTCCAGGTCACTCTATGAGAAAAAGGGCATTACGGAGGAGAGGGCAGCCTGGCCCGGAGGGGGCGGGGCGGCTTCCTGTAATGCTTGGGCTGCCAGTTTGCAGCGGGTGGAGGAGGGTGATGTCGTGTCTGCCGGATAAGGAGGGTGACGACAGCCGTGTCACTGGACCTCGTGTGACTCACCAGAGGAACGGGAGATGAGGGCGGCGGGGTCTGGAGCACGGGTCAAGTGGATGGATGCGGACGTGGGATCCGCAGGTAATTTCACCGGGCGGAGAGCCGTCGGACCCCATCAGGCACCGTGGCCCCGTTCCCGCCTCTCTGTACGGACGACCCCCCCTCCAGGCGGTAACCAAGGGGACAGGTCTCCGAGGGCAGCTCGGTGCGGGGAAGAGAGGATGGGACTTGGGAAGGAGTCTCGTGTTTCATTCCTTCATTCGACAGTGATGACCAAGGCAGGCACAGAGCCTCTGCTCTCGCGAACTGACAACGAGTTGCTTAATCGCAGCTCTGGGAGCTGACAGGAGGGAAAAGACCCAGGCACTGGGACAGCCCGGGAGAGGGGGATGGACGCGGGCCACGGGTTCTGGGAGGGGAGGAACAAGTTACCCTCAAAAGACACTTTCTGGGAATCGTAGTGAGACGTTCCACTTTCTGGTGGAAAGGAAGCCTGGCGCGCCAGACACTCAGCGCTTGTCCCCATGAATAAAGGGTTCAGACCCCACTTAAAGGCCAACCAGTGGGAGTGCCTGGCATTGGGCAGACACCCAGAGATCCGAATCTGAGTCCAGCTCTGGAAGTTTCCAGCTGGATAACTTCAGGCAAGTTTCTGATCTTCTCTGATTCCCCTCTCCTCGTTTATAGCAAAGCTCACCAGACACAAAGTGGACATAACCCGCCACCCTGCTCAGTGTCTTATCTGATGATGGAGGTGACGTGGAGACAGAAATGTGTGCTTAACAAAGGCCTCACACTGACCCAAATGCTGCCTGGGCCCAGGGACCCGGGTGTCCCAAAGATGCTGCCCGGCCAGATGAGCCCTGGAAGCTGAGAGAAGAGTCAGTATCTTCAGAAGATACCGCCCTCGCCCTCAACTTCTGCAACTCCTGAAGGACAAATTCAAGAGCAAACAAGCTGACGTCACCCAGCCAGGGTAGGAGGCACCTTTCAGGGCGCAGTTGGGCAGAGTGGGCATCTACACCAAGAGCAAGAAGGGGCTGGGACCCGACCGCAGATCACTGGCTGGGCCCTGCTTCCTGCCAGATGCGTGTATCATCTCATTTAATCCCACTAAATCTAAAAGTTCTTCTTGTCATCGTCACACGCAGGGCATGGGCTGCTCAAGCCGGAACACCCAGTGCGTGTGGTCCTCTAAGTGACATACCCTGTCACATCAATGTCGCAGCCATAATTAGACAGGAAGCTGAGCAGGGCGGAGGCTTACGTCTACTTGGAGTTCAGCAGCGCGGTGCATGCACAGCTACTTGTAGGACGCGGCTTCGGAAGTAGGAGGCAGGTGTTAAACGATGCCAGGACACATCTTCTCAATGACAGTCACCTGCAGGCTCAGGCCCTGGGTCCGGGACTAGGGGGAGGGGAGGCAGAGCTGAGGAAGGCACAATCCCTCCCCGGGTGGGGAGCCCGAAGGCGGCAGAGGGAGCGCAGAGCCCTGCTGAGTGCAGGAATCAGAGACCGAGGCCCGGTTCCCTCCCCAGTTCCAGAGGTTCAGCCTGCGCCCCGGGTCCTGGCCAGCACGGCATCCCCCACTTGCAGAAGGAGCCTGGAAGGCCCCGGAGCAGAGGGCAGCTGAGGCGCTGAGACTGTAGCGGGGGGAGAAACGAAGTCAGCCCCTTTGCACGCTCTCGCCTCCCTGTCTGCCTTCCAGACTCCTGTGCTCAGACCTTGGACTTTTCCACCCTCTTCTATCGAGGGAAGCTGTTGCTCCACCAGCTGCATTGCTGTGGGGCACATGGGTTGGCTTTTCCAGGCCTCAGTCTCCCCAGTGGTGGAATGAAGATGTTACCCCCCCAACTGAGCAGTGAGGACCCGACAGCCCGAAGTGCCGGGCATAAGGACAGTTGCACCTGCCATTCATTCATTCATTCATTCATTCCTGCAGTATTTACCAAGCACCCTGCACATCAGGCACGGTTCTAGACGCTAAGGACACAGATGAACCAAAGTCCCTACGGCCTCGTAAAGATCACCGCGTTATCGCACACGGCGAATATTCTATTATAGCCCATGCTCATATCTGTGACAGAATGTAACGTCGGTAAGTGGTAAGTGCCAGGAAGAAAACTAGGCAGGGTGAGCGGACAGACAGTAGCATTACAGGGGAGACCCCAGGGAGAACAGGGAGTCACGTGACTATCAGGAGAGCAGGATGCCAGGCGGAGCGGAGACGAGGCCCTCGGCGGGGAATGTGCTTGGCGGTGCTCGAGGAATGCCAAGGGGTCAGGGCAGCCGAAGTGGAGTGAGTTACTCCTACTTATTGTTAATATTACCTTTGTTACTCACAGTAATTGACTGTTACTTAATATCAATCAACGATCTGGCCTCAAAGGTGGGGTCCGAGCTTCCAAGTCCTCGCAGCCCCTACACAACGGTTCTGCCTTCCCCGGGAGACCCTCGCCCCCAGGACAGCCCCCCATCAGTCCCCGCTTCCACGGCTCAAGCATCAGCCACCCCCACCCCAGCCGGGGGCCACCCCCTCCACCAGCCCCAGTCAGCACAGCGCCCAGGCCCCAGCACAAAAATGTTTCATTTGATTCCTTTTAAAATCAGGAAAAAAAAATGAATATAATAATAATGAATACATATTCATGCATCTATCCTGGATTAGATATGTCATTTTTCCAATGTGGTCATAAAATGTACATTTTAATATTTTTACATGGAGGGCGGGGCCAGAGGCAACAGCGCAGGGGCCCCGCAGCCCCTCTGTGGGGCTCAGGTGGAAATCCGCTCGACGCCCTGGCAGCTCGCACGCTGGTCCTCTGTCCCCCGGAGCTCGACCTGGGAAGGCTGGAACTCAAAGGCACACCTGTCGCGTTGCCACGAGCTGCTCAGATGTCTGCTCTGCCACCTGCCGGCCTCCCTGACGGATGGAGTCTCCGCCCTGCTCAGACAGGAGGCAGGTGACCGACGGGGGCGGCTCCCCGTTCCCACCCCACGTTTCGCTTCTCTGAGCCGTGCACAGTGGCATCTCCGGGACAGCCGCAGCCTCCACTTCCTGGTGAGTCCCCTACCCTTCCCCTTAAATCTAGGGAAGTGGTGATTTAATATTAATATTTATTCATGTACTCAATTCTTTCCCTGTTAAATAATTTCTCAGCTGTCGGAGGCTTCTGGAGGCTAATTTAAAACAGGTGTCACGGTTATCTAACTTACGCCCTCAGATTCTCAAAGAGAAGGAGGGCGGGGAAAAAGCAGCCCCCTGCTGCCGTCTGCGCCCGGGTCGGGCAGCACAGACAAGCCCGTTCTCCGGGAGGCCAAGCCCCCAGGGCTGCGCAGTGCGGGTGCGGGGAGGCTCGACACTCCTTGCTGCCTGGAGAAGCTGACACCAAGGCTTAACTCTAAAAGTAGCTGGCAGGAAGGGGCGTTCGGGAGAAAGAGGGAAGGGACAGGACTTTTGAGTTTGTACTGAACAATCTACGCTCACAGAATAATGACAATGGAATAACAGCTAGTACTCGTACAGAATTTGATATGTGCCTGGTATCCTTCTATGCATTTTACATATGTTAACCCACTCAGTGCTTACATAACCCCACTGAGTTCTGTAGTCTTATCCCCATTTCACAGATGGGAAAACTGAGGCAACAGGAAATTAGATAGCTCATCTGATAGCACACACTAGTAAGAGGTGGCTCAGGGATTTGAACTCAGGCCGACAGACCTTTGGCTGAAATCCCAGACTCCCTCTTGGTGGCCGAGAGACCTCTCTGTGGTTCTATTTCCTCATCTGTAAAGGGACGAAATACGGCCTGATGGCAAAGAAAGACTAAGGGGATAATGAGAAGACCTGGCTGGGCAAGACCCAGCTGTGTGCATCTTTGGGCTGGTCCGGAACAGGTCACCAAGAGATGGATGGAGGGAATGACCATCCCTGTTGCCATGGTGTTTGATACGCAGCAGGTGTTCAGAGACTCTCCCCCCCCTTGCAGCCTGTCTGTGCTCTCTCTCTCTTTCTGTCTCCCCCCTTCCCTGCCTCCCTTTCTTCTCTTTCCCAACAGCCTCCTACTTCAAGGTTATATCTGTTACAGCTGATTGGAATCTAAGTGACAGCTTAAGCACCAGCCAATGAGAGCCTGAAACACAAAAGAAACTTGCCCCGCGGTGGCCACCTTCGCCTCCCACCCCTGTCCCTTTAAGGTAAATCCACCGCTCTCAGGGCTTCTCCATCTACCCCTCTAAAGGAGATCTGAATCCATTGTCTTCCTCCCCCACCAAGACGCTGGGCTGGCCCTGGGGGATGCCGTGAGGACAACAGGCATTCCGAATATTACTTTCCAAAGTACGCGCCACCTCCTCCACCCCGTCTCCCGAACACGCCCACTCCCCCTTGGACCCGGGTCGGGGTCACTGCTCCAAACGGGAATTCCTTGCTGGAGTGGGGAGATAGGATAAGACATTCGATCACTCCCCAGGCACCATGCAAACCCATGCAAATTAATGAAGTGCAGACCACATCAATAAGTGTGTTTGTGAATAAGAGATGTGAGGACCGAACAAGGCAGTAATCAGTTGGGGAAAAAAAAATTCATCAGAGAGAACTTGAGATTGGGTAATGGCCTGTGTTTATGTTTCAAGTACAGACGGATTCATGCATATGCACCAGCGTGAATGCGCGCGCGCGCGCGCACACACACACACACACACACACACACACACACACACACACACGCCACGGCCTCGCCAGCCATCTCTGGGCATGTGCTCAGGACTCCGTATGAACTTTGCTGGGCAGAGGCAAAACCTCAAGCCCTGGACCTCTCACCCTGTGGCCCGGGCCCTCCAGGAAGTGCCCACTATTGGATTATTTCTGACTCTGCATCCTTCAGATCACAAGAGTCTACGCAATCTTTAGTTTACGGAAGGGTCCGTCCCCAAAGCTCACTTGTAACTCAGCTTCCTGGATCAAGCAATGTATCTTTCCAGAGAAACAGTGTCAGCGGCTGCAATAAAGAACGTCATGGTCAAAAGCACAGACCCGGAGGATGGAGCTTCAGCACGTCATCGAACCACATGGCTTCCTCGCCTGTCACGGGGGAAATGAAGGCATCCACCAACCTCAAATGAGTCTAACAAACGAAACACTGCATGTCGAGTTCTCAGCGCGCATGAGCTCAATACACAGGGAGTGTGGCTACTGATGTCATTGCTGACATCACAGCCGTCTGGTGGTCTTTGTTGATGGTTGTTGGAGTTCCAGGTGGCCCCCACAGCCCCCTCAACCCCCAAGGGGGCTGACAGAGTTTTATTTGTATCTGTGGTTACCAATGAGATGTAACACTGTTTCCTGGGGGAATTGCTCCCTATTCTCAATTCTCTGTTGGGACCCAGGACCTCCTGCCACCCCACCAAGGAAGAAGAGGCAAGCCCTCCAGAGCCGGCCGCGGGGACAGGATGGCCTGCAGGAGCAGGTCGTGGGGCGAGGGGAGCAGATGTCTGAATACCAGTTACACGGGAACTCTGCGCCTGAAGGGAACAAAGGCTTTCTCCTTGGAAAACCGATCCCGAGGATTATCTACGACGTGCCACAGGACACCCTACTTACGCCGGACACCCTACTTACGCCGTGCCCTTTAGTCTTGATGACACTTCTGGGCATCACTGACCCATTTTTCAGATGGGACCTCTACTGCTCAGGGAGAGAGAGTCTTGCTCTCAATCTCTCCTGGCTACAGCCTGGTGGAGGCCAGACAGGAGTTCAGGTCTATTTGGCCCCAGAAAGTTAAGGCTTTTCCTTCTCTTTGCCACGATGCCTCCAGGTGTCTAAGAAACGAAGCCCCAGGTGACCGGTTGTTGGAAAGTCAGGTGTTTTTAAGCTGAAGATGCCCCGCCCCCAAGCTCCCCTCCTGCAG
>CAUYSK010031634.1:0-34505 GCA_963575035.1 Avahi laniger
ATTAATTTCTTTCTATTTTTTGGTAGAGATGGGGTCTCGCTCTTGCTCAGGCTGGTCTCGAACTCCTGAGCTCAGAACAATCCGCCCACCTCAGCCTCCCAGAGTGCTAGGATTACAGGCGTGAGCCACCGCGCCCGGCCTTCAAATTTCTTTTTCTAATGTGGCAGCCAATATGTTAAAATTTTCAACACTACAGGAAGATAGGCAAGCGATATTATCCCAAATATTCAGGTGAGGAAACTGAGGTTCCCTTAAGAAAGGCTAAGCTACTACAATAAATAAAAATAATTACAAATATAGCAAAAGTCAAATACCTGCCCACACAAGATGAAGACTAGAAGGAAGATCGTAGTTCTGTACATATATACCTTAGAGACCTTCTACTATTTTTTTTTCTACTATCATGTGACTATATTTCTTCCAGCCCTATACTGGGTCAGGGAGAGATGTGAATCCTCTGGGGAAAATAGAACTAAGAATGATGCCTCTTCTTCAGCAGAATCTAGAGTTATTCCTGCGTTTCTATCTGAGAATTCCCAAGGGCCGGGAACACCTGGGTATTAGAGTATGGTTAGTAAGTGCCTGTAGTTGACCCTATGAGAAACTTCAGCTACATCCTGGAGTATTCAGTTGGATATACTGTGACTCTTTCAAATGTAGGCAATTGTCTATGGGTTATGTTTTGACAAAGACCGGGAAAACTCTCTCTCCATACCTCAACGAAAGAAACCCCAAGAGTCAAGTGCCTGTAATTCTCCTTTAGGTTCAACACTGACCTCTCTGAAATATTCTTTGAAATGTGGATATTCCAAGGAGCAAGTACCTGGAGTGTCACTCATCCTATGGTAAAAATAAGCCTGGCAGTATGAGAGCCCTCCACACTAGAGTACAGAGACAAAGGGGCTCAAAAGAGATATGAGTAAGTGTGAATATACATTTTCTACTTCAGAGTTTTGCCAAGACTTTAACTTGCAAGAAGTTAGTCATAATGTTCTAAATTACCCTGTGATGGATTTCCACTTTCTCCTTTTTCATCATCATCATAACCACTGGAATGATTATCATCATCATCATCACCTTCATAATCATTTATTGAGAACTTATAGCCCAGGCACTGTGAGAGGAACTTTACTTAGATTAAGTCAATCAATCATTATAGCAACCCTTTAAACTAGGAACTATTATTAGCCTGTTTTATAGATGAGAAAAACGAAGCCTAGTAAATTGAATAACTTGCCCAACATACTCAAGATAGTAAAAAATAAAATGTGGATTTAAATCCACAAGAAGTACTCCTGACCCTTCTCTCTTTTTTTCCATACTTGTGAGGTCAAACATTAATTTTCTTAATAAACTCAGAAAAGCATTAAGCGGTAAATCCATTAGCGACTGGGGAGTTGTTCTTTTTATTGTGTATTTATTAATTCATATTCCAATTGCACATGATTTTCCTTACCAATTGAGAGGCTAGAAAGATACAATTAAATCCACATTAATGTAGATGTAAATTACATCAGATCCACAGTGGCAGATTTCTGTTCATGATTTAGATAAATTTTATGTTAGAATTCCCTATTTTGTTTATACTTAGGAGGAAAAAAAATTGTTTGACACGTACACTTTTTTAATAAAAAATAGGAAAAAAGGCCATAAACTGAGATTAAATTATTGGCTGGCTTTATAATCAAAGTCTTTTTCTACATATTTTAAATGAAAAGATACTAGTTTTTAATTGGAACCTACTCTACCTTGGTTAATGCATAACTAATAGAAAATAAAGTCACGTATAAGATGATTGATGTCTGCTGCATTCATTTCTACATACAAACACTCCTTGGCATTTTCAGGAAAGGCTGCAAAATATAACTTGATGAGTGAGTTAAATACTGCAAAATAGAATGACATCTGCTTTTTAAAGTTTCTTTGAGGATTAGGGATAAGATATGGCAAATGCCTACCAAGATGGAGGAAGCAGAAAGGTGTAGCATTTAGGAGTACGGTTTGGAGTAAGACTGCTCAAATCTTTCTCTTGCCATTTCTTACAATTTTGTCCTTCACGAGTTGGTTAATATATTTAAGCCTCAGGGTGAAATGGGAATGTTAAAGTCACACAATTCCAACACGACAATACAAGGAAAGTATTGTAATATAGTGCCTCGCATGAAGCCTGCATGATGAAGGTAGCTATTATTACTTCTTTCATTAGGGGTTTAAAATGGTAGCTGTATTATATTATATCATATTATGTTGTATTATTACTACAATGACATGCTTCACTTTGTGGTTACCAATATCATGCATTGTAAATGCTATTACTATCAAGAAAGCAGTATGATGTTTGCTTGAAAAACATGGCTTAGAATTTAAATTCAGGAACGAGGATTATATAAATGCTAGCGCCTCCATTTAGATCAAGTAGACCTATGCCTCCTATATCAGCCACACTGTCCCTCTGGGTTAGCTGGCCTCCTTGGTTAGGCAGAGGGGTAGAAAGGAAAGGCAGATGGAGATGCGAAGCCCAGGGGTTATAATAGAAATGGTATAGCAAAATTAGGATTGGATGTCAAAGAATAAGAATTAGAAGAATCAGGCAAGTTTATCCAGCAGTTAATTCTGTAAGGGCAGAATCTGGGGCTGCAGCCACTGTGTTGGAGGATTATCTAAACCCTGCAAATATCATTTTGGGGAGTATAAGTCCTTTTGATGATCTTATGTCTGTATCAATGTGGTCCTGAACAATACGGATGTGTGGGGTCCTCCATTTTCCATTTCACATAAGTCCACAGGTGCTGATCCAGAGCATTGTAAGTGGTAGAGGAACCAAAGGATGTGATGATATAATTTTTTAAAAAGAAAAGACAAAAAGGAGACTAAAGGCCTACTGACAAAGTACTGATAGCAAAGTAGCAAAATAAGAATGATCAGTGGAAGACAGGAGTATATGAAATTAGTTTTTCAGAGTAAATCTGAGAATGGGATAAATTCAATATTTTTTTTTTATTATTTCCAAAATGGTGGTTTAAGAGATTTGCTGGACTTATTTTATCAACAGGGAATAAATGGAACAGACCACCAGAGTCAGTGTGATAACCCAATTTTCTGTTTTGACCCAAAAGTTAGTGAAAAGTCCCCTGACTTCATTTAAGTAGAGATTAAGGATATGGGAGTTTTGCCTGAAAGTCTTTGAAAATGGCTAAAGCTTTTCCATCAAGACTATGTCATTAAGGCTTTAAATCTACTGTATCCATGAACCCTTCCTAAGGAAGGAACATGTAAATAATGTCATTTTTCCCCTAGGCTGTAAATCCAAAAGTGGAGTATGACTGTAGAGGTAATACCAGTTCACATGGACAATCCATATAAAATAATTTAAAATACGAGTTATTTTTAAGAATTAGTCATGTGCATGCACTAGTGTAGACAGATGATAGGCCTGTGATTCTTCCTGTGTACCACAGCTTTCCTTCAGCCTCTCCCATTTTGTACACTCCCATTGGTGTAATTTTTCAAATTACACCCTTCTGAAAAAATCAATTTTAAGAGTTCAGTGTTACATATCTATGCTTTGCTCTGTGTCCATACAAATTACAGGCATACACACTCACACACAAAACTATACTTTCTTTTTTTATTTTTGGAAAAATAGTATGATACTCTATACATTACTTTGAAATCTGATTAAATAAATTACCTACATGTCAATTAAAAGAATAAATATATCTTTTTTCCATTTAACAATTTTATCAAATACAAAAAATAAAACTCGTATTTTCTCACTTAACAATCTTTCAAACACAATACATGTATTCATTTCCAGGTCAACACATATTATTTTTTTTTCCTGTTTTTTTTTTTTATTTCAGCATATTATGGGGGTACAGATGTTTAGGTTACGTATGTTGCCCTTGATCCCCCCTCCCCCCTAAGTCCGAGTTTCAAATATGTCCATCCTTCGGGTGGTGCGCATTGCACTCTTTGAGCATGCATCAACACATATTATTTTAATTCATTCTTTCTAATGGTAATGTAATATTTCATAACATGCATGAATCATATTTTAATTATTTTCCTGTAAGGGACTTACTAGTTGCTTCCAGTTCTTTCCACTACAGAATATGCTGCAATAAATATCCTTGAACATATTGCTCTGATTTAAATGTTTAAGTCCACCCTCCCTCCCTAAATTCATATGTTGAAACATAATTCCCAAAATATTGGTATTAGGAGGTGAGGCCTTTGGGAGGTGATTGGCTCATAAGTGTGGAGGCCCTGTGAATGAGATTAGTGACCTATGAGGAAATGAAGAGACCAGAGGTCTTTCCTTCTGCCATGGGAAGGTGTCATCTATGAACCAGAAAGTGGGCCCCCACCAGACGCTGAATCTGATGGTACCCTGATCTTGGACTGCTCAGCCTCCAGAACTTTGAAAAATAAATTTTGGTGGTTTATAAGCTACCTAGTTTATGAGTTTTATTATAGCAGCCCAAAAGACTAAGACACATATATTTTTACATGCACTTTTATTTCTACAGCATAAATGCTGGGGATAGGGGGAAGAGATTACAGTTTAAAGGTCATAGAGACTACCAGCTTGAAGGCTGCTCTCCATTGCTTTGTAAAACTTCCTCAAAAACAAGAGAAATGGGATATTTTAAATGCTCTTTCATTACTGATTTATAATTTTTGCTGATCACCTACTGTTTGCCATGCACTATGAAAGAACTAGAGATGAACACAGAGACAAATAGAACAAATTTTCTGCCACCTAAGAGATCACACACACTCTCACTGTCAATATCTCCTACAGAAAAAGATGCCTCAGAGTGGCTCCTCGTGCCACTGTATGCACACAAATTGTGTTTCCTTTCCCTGGGCCAACTACTTCAAACTTACTCAGCAAGTAATTTTCTCTCTCTCTCTCCTCCCATGTCTCTAACTCAGCTCTTTTAAAATGTAGATCAACCAGTTAACTTATGTGACTTTTTAAGTTTGTTTTGTCCATGAGAATCTAATTACTGATTTATGAGCAAAAAGCTATTTCTGCTTAGAGCCTTAGATTCATACATGAGAAAGAAGGACCACAAATATTTTAAATATAGTAACTTTTACTCTTTTTCTGTCTCTCTTACATACACACATACACACAGATACACACACCCCAAGAAAAAACAACTATAATGCATTATAAAGCAGTGTGATAAATTCTCATGAATGAATGAACAAATAAATAAAAAGTAATGAAAGCTCAGAGAATGAGAAGAATCATTCAGTTTGGGATAGAGAAAAGGGGAAGGAGTAAATATGAGGAAAATTTTCATAGAGGAGGTAACATTTCAGTTGAGGTAAAAGACAAACATTTTCTCCAGGCTTGAGTATGAATCTGCTCCATACAGTGTGAACAGCGACAGCAAGGACATTGAGACAAACAGTGCCTTCGAGTATTGAAGGGACCTGGTATAGCTTAGAATGGAGGTTCTCCAACTTTAATGTGCATATGAATTACACAGGGAGCTTGTTTAAAGCATCCATCTTCCCAGTATTTTGATCTGGTGTCCAGGAATCTATAATTTAAACAAATCCACCCAGATTAATGATGCATTGAAATATACCAGTAGAGGCTGTGTAGTGAGTGGTGTCACAACAGCATGTTGCAACAGTATTGGAGAGAACACGAACTGGTATTTCAGATAAGTGACAATATGACACAGTAAGAGATCATGTCAGAAAATGATGTCAGGTCTTTGAATTTGGTTTTGAGAGAGAACAATGGCTTGACAATGGAGATATCGTTTTGATCCAAAAAAGCCACTCTTTCACAGGACTTACTTATCAAATGGCTGAAAATGAATGTGAGCAGAATTTTGAGAAAAGCCAACTGAAAAAGTTTCCTGGACTGTGAGCATTGCTTGTTTTGTTTAACTTGGCTGTAAGGAAAACAGTTTCAGAATCGCCAGCTCTGAACCACTAGTTCAAGGCTTCCAAAAGCTGTCTTGATATGTCAATTTGATATATTCATGCATTTTTATTCAGGTCTGCAAAATAGGCAAATGTGATTGTCTCGTAGATCAGCCATGTAAACACTCACCACGGTTATGTAGCCAAAGCCAGATACGAGCCCTTGGAGCTAAGATCTGGGAACACAGAACAGGCTCTTACGTAATTTCCCAGCTAGTCAGTGTTAGGGCCTGTGATTAATGTTACATGACGCGCTTTGAACTTTCTGTTCAGATAGGTTCGCTTGCCTTTTTGAGCTCCTAGCAAGAAGAAACGTGTGACCTGCAGATTTCACTCTGAATAACCATCATCCATCCAACAACACTGACATTGCTCTGTGGCCCTTTGAGTAACCGTTTCTGTGCCTCACTCCTCTGTCCACAAATTGCCAGAGGACCATCAGGGTGGTTTTTTTTTTTTTTTTTTAAGGGACAAAGCGGAAGAGGAATATAACTTCCTAAAGCCCAGTCGCCGAAGAAAGCTACACCAAAGAAGGCTGGTGGGCTCTTCTGGAATAAATCAGGAGAGCCCTCGAGGAGTAGCCAGAGAAGGGAAACTGTGACAGGGAAGGAAAGAGTTCCCTCTCCACCCCAACACCCTGATAGCCTCGCAGCATCCCTCCCGCCCTGGATCTCCCGCGCAGCAGTTGACCACAGCGCTCCCGGCATCCCAGTCCAGGCGAGGAGCCGCCCCAGTTCTGATCAACTTTCTGAGCTTGGCTAAGTCTTCCCAGCTACTGCGCTCAGCTCTGGGTTCCTGCATTCGTTCCCCACCCTGCCAAGGTCCAGGTGAGGGGCCGGAGCCCGGCGGCAGCTCCTCCATCTGCTCGCTCCCCACCTCCCGGGGAGGAGGCGTCTTTCCACAGCCCCTGTGTGTCTGCAGTCGGCGAGGTGAGACGACACTTCGTCTAAGCGCCTGCAAAAATTCGTCCACGCTCCCGTCTCCAAGTCCCCACCATCCCAGAATGGCACCTCAGGAGTGGGCAGGATTGAACTAAGGGGCTCTGAGCAGAGAGCACCCCGCCCGACCTCTCCTCACCTGCTGCTCGCCGCCTCGGCGCCCCTGCCCGCACACACGCCGCTACTCACCAGTTCCAGGGCTCGCAGGAACGCAAGAGGCTCCTTCAGCGCCCGGAAGGTGCCCGCTGAGGCCAGCTTTGGAGGAGCGAGGCAAGAGAGAGAAAGCAAAAGCGTGAGGAAGGGGCTGGGGGGCGCCTCTCCGGAGCCACCGGGTCCCCCCAGAGCCAGCCGCCCTGCCCAGTTCCGGCTTACCTGACTCACGGGGTCCATAGCTCGCCCTCGCTCGTCGTCTCACCTACTGGTTCCCTTTGAAAATGAAGTTCGGTTGAGACCACCGTCCCCAGGCTCAGAAGCCCCTTCGGTGACAGCCGCAGGAGCGAGAGCCTGGAGCAGCCAGGCGAGGGCCGGGGCCGGGAGAGCCGTGTGCCCCGCGCCCCCTCGCTAACGCCGGGCTGTGCGCCCCGGGAACCCAGCGCGCCGGGGAGGCGAGCCCAGCCAGCCGAGGGGCGCGGAGGGAAGAGCTGGGCTAGGGTAGAGACAGCAGGGGAGGGGAGAAAGCCAGGCAGCCAGGGGAAGGCTGTCATTGGCCAGTCGCGTGCTCCAGAGGGGAGGGCGAGGAGGTGGGCGACGCAGAACCCGCAGGCATTGGTGCAGGCTCAGCCGCGCCGCCCGGTGCCCTCTGGCTCTGGGGAAACTTTGGGGCTGTGGGTTGGGGAAAGCGGACTGGCTCTGTCAGCGAGAGGGCTGCCCCCCAACCCCGAAGAAGGGGCTTCCAGGTAGGACAAAAACACCTACACCTTACATGGAACATGTGTGTGAGTTCTGGTGACTTCTGAACTCCAAAGAAAGACTATGTATTTGTTGATTCGTTCATTCATTTCCTCAAGCCTTCGTGGAACGTCCTCCCTGTAACCAGGCTGTGCTAGGTGCTGAGGACTGTCAAAAAACAGGATAAGCACTGCCTCGAATTGCAATGTGGTCTGGACAGTGATGCAAAGGTGGGCACAGGTGATTTGGGTCACACAGCAGGACATTCACCTTGGCCCACAGAGGGCCAGGGCAGAGGAAATTGTGGAAAGAAATGAATCTCGAATGCAGAACCGTGTACCAGACAGATAATCCTCATGGCCTCTGTGTGAGGTCAGGAGCAAATTATCATGCCTATTTTAAAAGTAGTAAACAGATTGAGTGAGGTTGAATTAAACAAGGTAAAACATCTAAGGAAGGGCTAAACAAGGATTGAAATTTAGGAACCTTTCAAGCTCATGTTGTTTCTACTGAGATTCTTTGCCTAAGATCTCAAACCCAAAGGAAGACACCTTCAAAAAATTTATCATAAATAGGACTCTGAGTTTCTCCTCCAAAGTTACTCAGACTGTTTTCTTGGAACTTAATGAAAGGTGACTCACATATTTTCCTCCCTTAGTGGGCTCACCTTGATGAATATAACAAAACAACAATAGCAAAAACTCCTGAGTTCTATGAGCCTGAAACTGTATTTTATAAATATTACTTCATTAAATTTTCATAAACCCCCAAGAGTTAGTAGTAATATCATTCCCATTTTAGAGATGAGAAAATTGAAGCACATGGAAAGGAAGTGGTCTGCTCAAGCTTGTACAGCTAGCGGGTAATAATACCAGAATTGAATTAGAAAAGGAGTCAGAAAAAGAAAAGGAGGAGGAGAAGGCAGAGGAGGAGGAGGAGGAGGAAAGCTCTAAGCTACTACACCAAATAGCTGATATGTCCTCTTCCTTCTCACTCCCTTTGGACTGGATTCCATTTATGAGTGGTCTCCCAGCAACACAGATAGTCCATCTGTTTACTACCAAGATTTGCCAGAAAGGTTTGGAGTTTGTGTGTGTGTGTGTGTGTGTGTGTGTGTGTGTGTGTGTGTGTTGGGGGGTGGTATTTGATATTTAGAAGTGCAAGAGAAATATGAAAAGGAATAATGTGCTGTCTCGGAGGGGAGACAGCAGGCCAAAATTGGTTAAGAAAGAGAGATTCCAGAGTAGATGCCCCCTGCCCATGGATTTTGCTAGAGAAAAACTAGAGATTTAGTGAATAGGAACTCCAACAAACCATTTGCACCATCTGCAGTCAACCGACTTTGTTCCTACTGCTCTTCCTACGTGCAGATAGAGTCTAAAACAATTAGAAACAGTTGTTTCAAAAATAAGCCGTTATGCAACTATGGGGGGAGAACTAACACTATCAAGGACTTAGTGTGTACCCTGCAAGCTATGTATATTATGTATTGGTGAAATTACTTAACCTTTTCAAGACCTCAGTTTGTTTCTTTGTTTCAGTCTGTAAAATGGAGCCAGCAATATCTACCTTAGCTGGTTGTTACAAGGACTCCATGAGATTTTGAGATTTTACAAATAGCATATGCAGGGCAGAGTCTGACACTTCATAATCTCTCAGCACGTAGTAGACACAGATCTCAACTCTAGCACTTCTACAGAAGCAAAGATGACTCAGAGGCCCACATGAGAGGCATGATAGATTGGATCACTGTCCTGCCATCCTCTGCAGTGCCCCTCCCTTATTTATGTCCTTGCTCTTTTGGACTCAGAAGTAGCCAGGCAACTTGCTTTGATCAATAAAATATGAGCAGAGGTAATATGTGCATTTCTGGGCAGAAGTTTTTAAAAGCAGCAGGTGATTTGCCAACTTTCTTATTTTCTTCTACCATGATGAATAAAATTTCTACATAGAGGCTACTCTGGTAGCCTGGGTCCTAGTGTAAGGATGATGTACAGCAGAGCTGCCACTGGACCTTGATGGACATGGAGCTGAGCAAGAAATGTATTTTGGGGTGTAAACAACTAGAAAATGTAGATTTTTTATTACTATAGCACAGCATAACCTAAGCTGATTGATAACAATAGTTCACGCCACTAGTAAAGTAGCTAAACCAAATTTCGACCCTGGATTTGCATGACCTCATGGTCCTTGTATTTGTCCTCTATGTCTCATAGTCAATGAGCTTAATAATGATGCATATGCTTAATGATGATGATTGTAATAGTTAATTATCAACTGAGTTCTTGCTACCTGCGAGGCGTTGTGCTAAGTGCTTTACATACATCATTTAAGCATCATTTTAATTTCGCCTTTTATGGAGAGTCTATCCAGCTACTTAGGCTAAGTAACCTGCCCAATGTCATCTATACATTTGTATCTCTTTAGGTAGGGAAAGAGATTTATTTTAAATATTGTCTACTTGCATATCATTTGAATTGAGAACTTGGCAGAGATGAAGTGTGATTACTGAACCTATCCCCACAGGTCTCTCTTCACACCCAATGTTCCTCCCTGCTAATATGGTGGCATATTTTCCCAGTTCTCCGAACACCATGTGAAGCAAGTCAGAATAGTGGCAAATGGCAATGTAATAGCTTAGACAACAATTGCACATTGTCAGAGGATGCTTTTCACATTCCAGAAATGTATGAGCTTCCAACAGCTGCATCACCAAAATAACCCAGAGTTTCATATCACATTTGCAATGTTAAATATTTTGTAGACTTTTGAGGTTAGAACCTCTGTATTCAGACCTGGAAATAACAGTGGGTTTCCTAAAGAACTAGGTTGGGAAAGATAGGAGGGATGATATAAACGCTGTCACAATATTACTATCAGTGGCTGAGGGTAAGCTCCTTCTCTTTTGCTCCAAGGTGATGAAAGAAATTTTCTTCTTTCTATAATACTTCTGTCACAATGACTCAGTGATAATGCTAACTTTGGTGGGGCATACATAATATATTTTAGTGGCTTGTATCGATTATGTAAATCAAGTAATTTACAAATTCTCTTTTGTTTTGGGCCAGGAACTCATAGCTATAAAGACATCCTTTGACATTCCAAGATGATCCATTCATTTACTGCAGTGGTTCTGGTTCTCAGTAGAGGGAGATTTAGGCCTTTCCCTCTTCCAGGAGACATTTGACAATGTTTGGGGACATTTTTGACTGTTACAATTGGAGGAGGGGAATGCTACTGTCATCTAGAGGGTAGAGACCAGAGATGGTACTCAACATCCTGCAGTGCAGAGGACAGTTGGGTACAACAAAGAATTATCTGGAAAATGTCAATAGTGCCAAGGTTGGAGAAACCCTGCTTACTCATTCAGCAAGTAACGGCTGAGTGTCTATTATATGCTAGTAGTGTTCTAGGTAGTGTAAGCCACTTGCCAAGATGCCTGTCTTCACGAAGCTTACATCATTGTGGGAAATACTTTAAGGCCAATTTTGTAAAGCTCAATATTTGCTAAATAAACAAACAAACAAAATCAAGTCACAAAAATAACCATTTTGAATCCCAAAGAATCAAAACTTTGAAAACCAAAATACCAAGCTGAAGTAGAAGGGCTTGCATCATTCAGGTAAATTAAATCTTGTTCTCAGGGAAAAACATACCTGGATCTCATTTTCCTATGTCTCTTATGATAAAGAGGAAAAAGTAGTTCAAAATTTTATCAGTAGCAACATAATACAGGTGGAAACACTACCCATATGTTATAAAATCTAGAATACTGGAAATAAATAGTAAGTGGATATATGTCAAATGTTATATATTGAACTCTCTGTTTATGCTGCTAACCTGAACTTTCCAAATCTTTCCTTAGATAAGGAAGTATGAAAGCAGAGGCCAGTAGCATGTCTGTGTATGTATTTGTTTGTGTGTTTGGTTTGCATACATAGGGCCACTGGTGCATAGTATAGGAGATGGTGTGGAAATATTTTCAAGAACTCTAATTTTATAGTAAAAATAGCATTATCTGTCAATCCAAACATCAAATAAAGCCATCTTTACTTTGTTATGTTTCCGTCTTAAATGGATGCAATAAAATCTACAAGAGTCTGTATATGTGTTTGCTTCAAAACTTCATCACAAAATAAGATTCCATGGACTAAACTGTAGGAATTCCTTAGCATTCAAATAGGATCATTCTTAATTAACAATTGTAACTGATATAAAAATTCATATGTAGATGGCTAATGTGAACTCCTATCTTAAAGTGCTTTTATTAATACTATTTCTGTTCCCATCTTTGTTTTAAACAAAAGAGATTTGTGTAAATTCGGGCAGGCTTGTATATATGCAAATTAGAGGACCAAAACTAACATCAAAGGATTCACCCAGGGAATAATAGTAGCAACAGAAATTAAAACAATGACCCTTACGACACATTAAGTAGATGTTGGACAGAATGCTAAGTGCCTCTGTAGGCATACCTTGTTTAATTTCCTCATCAACCTTATATGTATGTACTACCGTTACTCCCATTATGCCCATGAGAAAACACAGGTTCAAAGAAATAAAAAATCTCAGCTAAGGTCTTATGGAGAGTAAATAGCAGAGTCAGGATTTTCCTCCTACTTTCATAACTTTCCAAGAAAAAGATGATATGCAGTTTTCATTGCAAATCTGAAAATGTCACAAGCTTTAGGCAAAAATATTTTTCTTGCTGAAACACAAACAAAATTTCTCTGGAAAAATAAATTTGGGCACCAATTTCTAGTACTCTGCTAGTATTCCATGAACATACTAGAACACAATTAGAAAAATAACTCCTCCCTCTTCTCAAAGTCTCAATTATTCTAATTATTTTTGTCTTTCATCATTAGCTGTGTTTTCCAAAATGCTCATCATTTTTGATGTTCTCCCGGGATCATTTCCATGTTTTCACAGACTCATGGAGCACATCTTTGTGTTAATCTCACACCACCTACTGCAATTTTTGAATGAGGTAAATGAAGCCCAAAGAGTGGAGGCATCTTGCCTAAAGTCTTCATCCGCAGAGAAGAGTCTAGCATAAGCATGATGACACACGCTCTGGTGTCAGATCGACTGAGTTCATTGTGTCCTGCATATCCTGGCTCTGTCACTTCCTAGTTGTATGATCTTGGGCAAGTCACTTACACTCTTGTCATTTAGTTTTCTTATCTGTAAAATGGAGATAATTTTACCACTCCCATCACTTTGCAAGAAGGAATAAATGAGTCAATACAAGTAAAGTACGCAGAAGACTACGTGGCAACAGATAAGCTAATGTAGACATCTACTAAAAGGCCAAGAAATAGGACCAACAACAATGATAAGGAGATGGCCTATGATATCAACACCCTATGAGTTTATCATATAGCCACTACTCACAATAACACTTTTAAGACATCATTTATTAATACATTCTCATCTTTCCTTCTTTCCCAAATTCTCATTTCTTTTTTCCCCCAATTCTCTTTTCTTTCTTTCTTCTTGAACACTTAACCTTTCAGTTGTTCTGGGAATTTTCCTCGGAGGTTAGTAAGAATATTGGATAATTCAAAACATTCTTTTGGGGGAGCTGCTAGATACATATGCGTTACTATATAATACTAAGATTATATTATACAACAAATATTTTAATTTCTCTGATAATTATAAGTAGAGCCTTGGCAGAGGTTTTTGTGATTTTCTTAAAACTAGTTTTACTTAGCAATATTTGCAATCTCTAATAATTTTATTTTAGTTTTAGGAGGAAATATTTATACATAAAAAAACTTATGGATGATAAAGATAGGAAAGATCAGATGGATTCTACTATGTATTTAATGCATGCATGCATTCCAAAGTATAGTGTTTGAGTTCACTTTATTAAATTCTCCAGTCTGTAGAGTTTGTGCTTCAATATGACAAAATAACTTTTGCATCTGCTCTGAATGAGGTAAAAGAAAACCTTACCCTGCTCGACAATTATAAGAACCCATTTACTTCTTCATTCCTAACCTAAACCTTTAAGAAAAAAAACTCAGATTAATTCAGATATTAAGATATTTGAAAACTGACTCCTTTGGCATGCCATGGCCATATTCTTTGCCTGCCTAGGTCTTTTCCCACAGCTTGGCAACTGTGTGAGGATACTGCTGAATCCACTCACACAGAAAGAAGCATAAACCCAATACCTAAAATTAGGTTTTTACTAAATTATATTGCACTGCACTTTTACACCTGCTTGGCAAATAATACCCAGAAGAAAGGTACAATTACATAGGTTCTTTGCCAGAAATAGAAGACAGATTAAAATAATAAACACTTAAAAAGAGAGGAGGAAGGAAGAAAGGATGAGACAGAGAGAGGGAACAGGAAAGAATCTTTTCTCCAAATCATGGTCAGCAGATAGCAACAGCATCATTGTAAATTACTTTTTTCAGAATTTACTATGTGCCAGGTGCTGTGATAAGCTCTTTATAACCCTATAAATTAGTTATTATTATACTCATTTTTTGCATTTTACAAATAATGAAACTGAAGCATGGATAAGTTAAATTACTAGTCCAAGTTCGTACAACAAACTAGCTGGAAACCAAGCCAAGTTTGAAGCCAGTATGTCCCAAGAATTTGAACTAATTTTATGCCTTCTAATTATCCAAGATGTAAAATACACATCTCTCAGATCCCAGCTGGAATCTGGAGGATTTTTTTTTTAATGTTTTGTTTTGTTTTTTAACAGACAGTCTCACTCTGTCACCAGGCTGGAGTGCAGTGGCATGATCACCGCTCACTGCAGCCTCAAACTCCTGGGCTCAAGCAACCCTCCTGCCTCTGCCTCCTGAGTAGCTGGGACTGCAGGCACATGCCGCACACCTGGCTAATTTTTTTTACCTTTTGTAGAGATGGGTTCTCGCTATGTTGCCCAGGCTGGTCTCAAATTCCTGGCCTCAAGTGATCTCCTGCCTAGGCCTCCCAAAGTGCTGAGATTACAGGTGTGACCCACCATTCCTGGTGAAATCTGGAGATATTGATGAGATTTTTATTTAGCTACCAGCCCCAACTCCCTAATCAAATGCAAGGGAACTGGGTTGCCCACATTCTCAGTCTTTATATGTTCCTTAGTTTCTTTCAGTCTTGTTACTGATGATTTCTGTAACACCATTTGATCTTATGAAAAACACTGCTTTCATTTTTTTTTCAAAATATCTGAAGAATTTCTTGTTTTACCTTATTTCTATTCTCTCTTCTTGCCAGCTGGGATCCATATGTGATGAGAGGAGCAAGAGCAGCCACCTTGGAGCCAAAGATGTAAGTCATGTCTGGAGGGTAATAGAGTCATCTGATATCTGATCTGTTACAATGTAGTACTTTGTTCACACCACTGTGTTCTGGGATTTGGTGGTTGTTAGAGTACTTTAGACTGTACCCCATTACAAAGACTCTCGATGCTCATTTCAAATAGCATCTATTTTAGAAAGGCTTCCAGATTTCCACCTCCTTTAGTCATTTGCCAATCAGAACTAGTCACCTGTATCCTATGCTGTTTTTATTCTGAAAATATTCTTTCTAACACTTATAATCCTCTGCTTTTATTACAGTTATCTTAATTAGTGTCTATTTCCAACCTTAGAAGCCTTATTCAATGTTCCATACTAAGTTAGGCACCTCTGTTATATGTTCCTATAGCACCCCGTACTTCTCTGTAACAATTATGCTTAAATTTACTCTTTCAGTATTTACCTTTCCACAATACTGTGTAAGCTCCACGTGGAAAAAAGCTTGGTTGCCTTTCAGGGAACTATACCCAACTCCCACAAGACATCTGGCACATGATAGATACATGGAAAATGGTTTGGGATGAATAAATGATCTCCTTGAAGGTGGAAAATAGGGATTACTTATATTTATTGCCTAATCATTGCTAAGCTCAGTGTCTGGCACCTATGAAGTGGCCAATAAATGTAGAATGCAACAAACTCATTTTGAGTGGGATGACATTGGACAAAATGAAATGGAATGGGGTGGGGTGCTTAGAATATCGGTTCTGTGCAGGGCAATAGGTGATTATTTTTGGTCCAGAATGTCCTCACAAAAAGCCTATCTAGCAGTGTTTCTATTAGCAAATATTTTAAAATTCTTTTACATCTAAGAAATGATTGTTGGTAATAGCAATAATAATAATAAATGAGCCAGAAAGGAATGGTTGTTAGATAAATTCTAAGATCAGTCTCGATATCTTAAAAGCAGTTGTATGCAAATTTACATTAATTTGAACTCCCATACCCAGCTTTCCGTGGCCAAGCATTTGTGAGAATAATTTCTTTATTCATAAGCAAATCATATCCTTATGTTTTTAGAAAAATAGAACTTACATTAATGTGTGAGATACTGAAACACATAATAGTTTCTCAGTAGTTTATTACTATTAATATTAATAAAATTATAAAAAGGCTTTTCACAAATAACTCATGTGAGTAAAATTACCTAGAAATGGAAAGAAATTTCTAGAATTGACACAGTGCAGAAATTTCAAAAAGTAATATAATTGGAAAATTCACTTTCAGTGCTAAGCAATTCCATTCAACTCCCCGGTAATAAAATGGGTTCAATATTAGGTTCTCTAAATTTTTAAAATACAGTTGACCCTTGAACAACACAGGTTTGAACTGCAGTGGTCCACTTATACATGGTTTTCTTCCACCTCTTCCACCCCTAAGACAGCAAGACCATCCCCTCCCCTTCCTCCTCATCAGCCTACTCAACGTGAAGATGAAGAGGATGAAGACCTTTATGCTGATCCACTTTTGCTTAATGAATAGTAAATATATTTTCTCTCCCTTATGATTTTCTGAATAACATTTTCTTTTCTCTAGCTTACTTTATTGTAAGAATACAGTCTATCATACATGTAATACACAAAATATACATTGTTTTTTATGTTATCAGTAAGGCTTCCAGTCAACAGCAGGCTATTACTAGTGAAGCTCTGGGGAAGTCAAAAGTTATACATGAATTTTCAAATGTGTGGGGGATCAGCACCCCTAACCCATGCACTGTTCAAGGGTCAACTCTATTCCATATTTTCCATGAATATTTTTATATGCATGAATTATCACAATTAAACACTTATGTTGCATGTATCAACAATGGATTGATTGATTTGATTAGCTGTCCACAATATGAAATGATGATTTCCTCAGTCTCATCTAGGTCTCTCCTTTTGCTGTCTGGATAACACGTCACCAATGACTCTTTAATAAAGGCTGTCTTTGGGGACTTTCCCTCACTTATAACTTGGCACGTAGAATCACAAGAAGATTCTGTGCTTATTTTATTTGTTTGTTTACATTAAGAGCAATTATTCCACAGTGTGAAGCAGTGAATATCCAAGTAACAAGAAATCTGAGTTTGTGAAAACATTTCTGAAGTTATTAACTGTTTCAAAATATTTTTTTTATTTTTGCTGAAATTGACGATACCGGACAAATTGCCTTATTTATTTTTTTATTTTGGTCTTCTATGATTCCTTTAAAGTTTACTCAGTAGAGGAGAAGTTCCCTCAGGTTCTTTAAAGAAACCTCAGGTGTGACTCTGGATTACTCTCAATAAAAAGGTCGTTTGAAATTATCTCGAATTTAAAATTTGTCATTCCCAGTCCCATATAATAATCAAAATTACAAAACGGATTGAAAGTTAAATTTCCTCGGATCCTCCAGCCGGGGTCTCCTGCACGCAGTGGGGGATGCTGCGGTGTGTCTCTTTCTCTCCCTGTTCCTCCTCTCCTGCTGGCTAGCAGACTTCTGAGAGGAACAAAGAAGGGTCGGGGCGCAGGAGGGCTCTATGTTGATCAACACTGTTGTAAACTGACCTCATCCCATCCCAGCCTAGAAGATGTTTCCTTATTCAGAAAGACACTCCCAGGACCTCTCACCTGCCCATCCTTGATTTCAGCGTCCGCTGGTCCCTGACTCCTTCTGCAGCTGCCCAGGAATCCGGGAGTCCCCTCAGGCTCCCTTCTGGCGAGGGCTGGTTGACACTCCAGGAAAGCCCTGTGAGGCAGGACCTAAGAGGGCTCAAGGTGGTTCCCTTACAAGTGGCCCATGGAAAAAACTTGTGAATCCTCTTCTCCAACAAACTTTGAGAAAGCAGGTCACTCAAAGTTTCCAATTTTACTTTGACTTGCCCACCATTAGCTAACCTGGTACATTTCTCAGAGGGGGACCAGACATCAGTTCACTTTTTCCACCTGCGGGAACAAGTTAAACTCACATCAAATTCCATTTTCACGTCTATCGGTTCTCAGTGAGCTCAGTGCACTTCTATAGCCCATGGCCACGTTATGACTTTCGTGAGTCCTATCTGCACAAACTCATATGAAAATTAAATTTGTCTTTCATGACTGAGTTGGTTTAAAGATGAAAACAATATAAGCTAGATTACATTCATTTTTTCTTCTGATTTTAAAAGAAATTAAAATATCTTCATAAGCCCCTAAAAGCACCATGGACCTCAGGCACTGCGCCTGCTAGATCTAGTAGAAAAGCCAGTCCTGAGCGAGGCCCCAGAAGTATAACCAGTGTGTTAACCAGAAATTCAAGGAAGTGTGATAACAACACAACTTTATTTTTGTTTTCCTCCTATTAACAATTTATTGAGCACCTACCTGATACTAGGCACTGTAACATGAAACACAACAGACACTAGATGTTTTCAACATTTGAATGTACTAAGTTAAATAGGTGATGTAATTAGATGGTGAAAATAATAACAGGACAATAACTCTGGGGAGAAAAAAGAAAAAGAAATCACAACTGATTAAACTGGTTTATGTTATAAATTCTTCTCTTTTCTGGGCCAAATTCTATGCAGGAAACGTAAGCACACTCTGGGCTTGGTAAGGGTTACCCATGTTTTCCTTTCACCTCAATAATGAGTATTACAAAGTCTTTGCCCCCTTGAATGGGGAGTTAGCGGGTTTGGTTTTCTGCAGCATCTGTGAACTCTGGGAAGTTTGCTTGAGTCTGTGTTTCTGGACTCAGTCTTTTCACTTGTAAAAGAGATTTAAAAGATATAGCCATTAATATTCCTGTCACTCTATAGCAATTAAGGGAAGCAAAGTAAAACACAATATTAAATGTTGATGAATCCAATTTAAATCTATTAAGGGGACATAACCTCTATGTCTACATATTATTTCTTTAAACAAATGAAACATCTCATTCATTCAATAATTGTTTATTGAATATCTACTCAACACAAACACTTCACTAGGTATAGGGGTGATAATAGTGATGTTTCTAGCCCACATGGAGTGTGAAATTCTAGAAATTGAATAAATTGCCCTGCTTACCACATTCTAGTGTATTGAAACATAGGAGATTTTTATTACTAGAAAATAAAGATAGTCTTTACATTGTTTCTTAATGTTAAAGAAGAAAGGGAGGTGTTTTTTCTAACAAAAAACATAAATTTCAAAGTTAAAAAATGTCATTGGAAACCAAACTGCCACTATATACTGTATACTTAAAAGCACATTTAAATTATTTCTATGGTTTTGAGTGACTTCTCTGTCATCCTTCTAGGAAGAAATTTGTTCAATCAGTAAGCCAGTAATGTGCCTGCACTCTACTGAATTTTAAACATTTTTTTATATTTTCTTTTAGAGAGCAAGGACTCTTCTTACATGGTAGAATTGAGTTTCATGTTGAATGTCTAAGTACTGTTTACATTACAGAATACAAAAATATTAGACCCTATTTAACATTTAGTTCTGGAAATACAATAAAAAAATACACATATTCCTGCTATGTGCTGATAAGGGTTGTTTCAGCTTATAATAAAATTGCTTTTCACTTAGAGCACTTTTCCTCTTAAAAGCACAAAGAGTTTAGCTGCATGCTTAATGGATATGTGTAAATGTATTAATATCTGGAATGATTTTTTCAAAAAGGCCTATAAGTCAAGAGTGCCTTTCCAATGCATTATTATTTTGCTTGAATTCAAGCTTCACATTGATCACTTATCTGTTAATCTTTCCATATTTCTTCCTCAGATTACTGAGCTGCTCCACCTTTTCATCTACCCAATATCAGATAAAATCGCCCACCCATTTTTTCTCAATTTACGGAAACCCTGAGTCTTTTACCCTCAAGCAGTAAACACATGCCATAAATTATGAACTATGTGGAATTTTATATGCACTAATCACAAAAAGAGACAGAACAGTAGAGTCACTGGAGCCGGAACTTCAGAAAGAAAAAGACTTAGACTCAGGCGCTAGATGACATAGGAAACCTCTGTGACTTTGGGGAAATTACTCAATCTGTCTCTTTCCTTCAGTGTCCTTGTGTGCAAGATTGGGATGTACTTATTTGAAGATGTGGCAGTTTTGAAACATAACTCCCCAATTCTTTGACACTTCTCCCATCAAAAAGTGAGGCTGACTTCTCTTCTTGTTAAACCCAGGCTCTGTGTCTGCTTCACCAATGGAATACAATGTGTCAGTTTCTGTGCTCCTAAGAAACTGGTGGTTTCTACTTACTATCTCTTTAGGATGCTTGTTCTAGTAATCTAGTCACATAGTCAAGAAGCCCTAGAAGCTTGTGGGAAGGATCTGGGGCCCCTTACCCTCAGAGGTAGCTGAGCTCCCACCTGGCAGCCAGCACCAACTTCCCAGTCTTGTATACGAAACATCTTGGAAGTGGATCCTCCAGCCCCAGTAAAGCTGCTGCAACTGACATCACATGGAACAGACATGAGCCCTCTTTGATAACTGCTGCCCCAAATCCATGAGCTAGATTAATGATTGCTGCTGGTTTCAATCACTAAGTTTAAGAATGGTTCACTATGCATCAATTTTAATTGGCACAAAGATTAAATGAGATAATCTGTGTAAAGTGCTCATATACTTCAAGCATATAGTAAGCACTTAAAAAAAATCTTGTTTTAAAAAAAAACCTTGAATTTCTATTCTTTAGGTACTTCACTTAGGATAACGGTCTCCAGTTCCATCCAAATTATTGCAAAAGGCCTTAATTCATCCTTCGTGGCTGAGTAGTATTCCACAGTGTGTATATACATATATATACCACATTTTGTTAATCCACTCATGAATTGATGGGCACTTGTGTTGATTCCACGTCTTTGCAAGTGTGAATTGTGATGCAATAAACATGTGAGTGCAGTTGTCTTTTTGATAAAATGACTTCCTTTCCTTTGGGTAAATATCCCATAGTGGGATTGCTGGATCAAATGGTAGGTCTACTTTTAGTTCTTTGAGGAATCTCCATACCATTTTCCATACAGGTTATAATAATTTACAGTCCCACTAACAGTGTATAAATGTTCCTTTCTCTCTGCATTCACACCACCATCTATTGATTTTGGACTTTTTAATAAAAGCCATTCTAGCTGAGGCAAGGTGATATCTCATTGTGGTTTTAATTTGCATTTACCTGATGATTAGCGACACTGAGCATTTTTTCATATGTTTATTGGCCATTTGTCTATCTTCTTTTGAAAAGCCTCTGTTCATGTCTTTTGTCCACTTTTTTTTAAAGGGGTTGTTTGATTTTTTTTTCTTGCTGATTTGCTTGAGTTTTTTTGTAGATTTTGGTTATTAGCCCTTTTTTGGATGGATAGCTTGCAAATATTTTTTTCCATTCTGTATGCTGTCTATTTGCTCTGTTATTTCCTTAGTCTTGCAGAAAATTTTTAATCTGATCAAATCCCATTTATTTTTGTTGTTGCTGTGATTGCCACTGGGGTCTTCTTCATAAATTCCTTGCCTAGATCAATATCTAGAAGAATTTTTTCTACATTTTCTTCTAGAATTCTTATGGTTTTGTGCCTTACCTTTAAGACTTTTAACCACCTTAAATTAATTTTTGTGAGTGGTGAGAGATAGGGGTCCTGTTTCATTCTTCTGCATGTGGCTGTCCAATTTTCCCAGCACCATTTATTAAATAGAGCTTCTTTTCCCCAGTGTATATTGTCTGCTTTGTCAAAGATCAGTTGGCTGTATGTGGATGGTTTTATACCTGGGTTCTCTGTTCTGTTCCACTGGTCTATGTCTCTGTTTTGTGCCAGTACCACACTGTTTTGGTTACTAATGCATTGCAGTATAGTTTGAAGTCTGATGATGAGATGCCTCCAGATTTGTTCTTTTTGCTTAAGATTGCTTTGGCTATTTAGGCTCTTTTCTAGTTCCAAGCAAAGAATAGAATTATTTTTTCTAGATCTGTGAAATATGACATTGGTATTTTGATGGGGATTACATTGAATCTGTAAATCACTTTGGGTAGTATGGACATTTTAACAATGTTGATTCTATCGATCCATGAGCATGATATCTTTTTCCATTTGTTTGTGTCATCTGTGATTTCTTTCCTCAATGTTTCATAGCTCTCTTTGTAGAGATCTTTCACCTTCTTGTTTAAGTATATTCTTAGGTATTTTATTTTCTTTGTAGCTATTTGAATGACACTGAATCTCTGATTTGTCACTCAGCTTGACTGTTATTGGTGTATAGGAATGCTACTGATTTGTATACATTGATTTTGTAACCTGAGACTTTGTTGAATTTATTTATCAATTCCAGGAGTCTCCTGGTGGAGTCTTAGGGGTTGTCTAGATATAAGATCATATCATCAGCAAAAAGCAATAGTTTCACCTCCTCTTTCCCAATTTGCGTACCCTTTATTTCTTTCTCTTGCCTGATTGCTCTGTCTAGGACTTCCAGCACTATGTTGAAAAGAAGTGGTTACTTGCTATTAAACTGGAACTAACCAATGAGCACACATGTGCACAAAGGAAAGTAAAAGTCAGTGGAAATCAAGCAGGTGGGAGAGGGGAGGAGAAGATGGACCAAAACCTATCTACTGGGTACAATGAACACTATCTGGGTGATGGGCACACTTATAACCCTGACTCAAGCATAACCAAATTGATACATGTAACCAAAAACATTTGTACCCCCATAATATTTTGAAATAAAAAAATTAAAAATTAAAAAATGAGAATTCAGCTTGGAGAAGAAAACATTTAAAGGAAAAATAAATGTTACCTTCAACTTTGTGAAAGAATTTCTGTTATAACTGGGATGGAGTAGCTGGTAGAGCCAGATAATTTTCTGAAATGATCTGAAAGAAGGCAGCATGTACATGCTGGAGTGTTTAGAAATAGAAAAGGTAAGATTCAGGAGATGGAAGACCCACAGAGATGTGAGCTATTCTCTGCTGCCACATTTACCCAGGAACAATTGTCAATTCTGAGTGCAAGTAGAAGGTTGAGAATTCATTGCTAATCCTGGTGCAAAGCCCAGAAGAGGGCCATTGCAGAGGGACACAGAAATCAGCATTGCTTTGGTCAACATTTAGAGGGAGGAACTCAAGCATGCAGCCACATTTTTCCTCAAACTATGTGCTGCCTACTGGGGATACAAGGGATAGGAGGCTAATATCATTAGCAAAGTGCCTCTGGAAACTGGAGCAGTTTCCCCAACATTTCTCATAAAACAAAGATTAGAATTCCATAAATAAAAAAGATGTGCTATGCAATCATTAGCCAAATGAGATCTGGTGTAGCTATATTAATATCAGACAAATAGATTCCTGAGTATCACTAGAGGTAAAGAGGGATATATCTTAATACTAAAATTATCTATCCACAAGTAAAAATCATAAATCCGTATGCACCCTATGCAGTGACAATTTAACCTTAGCCAAAGAGAGTTCTGGCCTTTGCCCTTGGCTACTGAGAGGTACTCTTTAGGCCTCTGGGATGTTCTTCCTGTTAGGAGTGGCTTTGTTTGCTCAGGGGACTTGGCTGCCAATCTAACAATGCAATCTATGATGGGGGCTATGAGCCACACCACATCAGTTCTAACCTCCAGAGGAACTGCATACTAAAGACAGCCCAAATTCTGGGAGGGACTGGAAACTAAAGGCCAGCCATGCAGGCTGTACATGATAGAGCCCTAATAAAAAACTCTGGACATCAAAAATTTGGGCCACCTTCTCTGGTTGTCAGTATTCTTTGAGCATTGTCATACATTGGTGCCAGGAGTATAACAGGTCCCTAAGAAAGATGAAAACAACCCTCCCAGACTTTTCTCTGTCTTTATCTCCTCTTTTGATTGGTTCTAATTTGTATCCTTTTGCTATAATGAAACTGTAATCATAAGTATAGTGAAAAAAAAACTTGGAAAGGACATTAAACTTTGGAGAATGTTAGGGCTGAAAGATCTTAGAGATCATCTAGGTGAGAGATGACCAATTGGTGGTCCAAGTGGCTGACATGTGTTTTGCTTTGTCTCATACAGTGTTTTACAAAAAATTAAACAAACATTTACAAATTTGGATGCATCTCATAGAAATTCAGATTTCCAACTTCTCCCCTTAAAAAAGACTGTATGTCTGGCAACACGAGGTCCACATTCCTAGCAGTGAGTTACGGCAGCGGCAGCGTAAGGCTGCCCTCCGCACAAAACACGTTCACTCAAGTTCACTCGGTCTCCAGCACAACACATTAAGAGGCGGCCAATTCTTCCGTTTGTGTTGATTGCCCTGCCACTGTCGGTGTTTGGTTTCTCAACCTCTGATCTAATCCAACTTCCTTATCATGCAAATAAACAAATGGAGACCCAGAGAAATGAGAAGGCACATCACAGACAAACCTGCCCGGGATAAGATCTTCTGACTTTAAGTCCAACTAGGTGTTGTCATTGGCGTTATGGTGGTCTCTGTAACTCCTCTACGCGGTCTATACCATTTGTGGTGATCCTAGTGCCTGGCTTCCCTGGATGCATTTGGGCCCACTTGACCCTGGGCCTTGGCTGCTTGGCCACTGCCTCCATGCATTGGTGGCTGCCTCTGTCTTCTGTGGGACTAGGACTGGATTTTAGCATGGTCTGTATCGCACTTGTCATAGTGCGGACAGCAGCACCCAGTCCATCTGAGTGGGCCCACGTTCCCACACTGTTGGACCGAGGTAACACCCTACCCTACGGGATGGAGGATCTACCTTCCCTAGCCGCTTCCCAGAAGGGTCAAGTACTACAACCAGGTAGTACAGGATGTGAATACTCTATGGAGCAAATTTGACCAGGAAAAGAGACAAAGGTAGAAGTCACTAGATAACTTCCTCATCTTTCCTCTCCCTATCACCCCTCAACAGACTGCTCCTAAGAGCAATGGTTCTCTTTGTCTCTCAAGAAAAGTCTTGCATGACCAACCACCCAGCTATGTTTCTGGGTAACTGTGGCCAGTGTGGTCACGTATCACTCTGTATTTGCTTTCTCACCGGGTCCTTCCTCTCTTCCCTTTCTCCACTACTTTTGCCCTTTAATTACATATCCCAGTACAGCATTAGCATGTAAGCTTTGCCTCAGGCTTTGCTTTCTAGAGAACTCAGGTAAAGGCATCACCCCAAGTAAAATATGTATTCATTTTTTTTCCTCAAGAAACAACTTGTTAAAAGTCAACATTGTAAAATGGTAAATCCCTGAACTGGGATCAAAAATCCTGAATTCTTAATTCCAGTTCTGCCACTAATGCAATGAGCAATAACAAATGATCATTTAACCAAGTTGATGCACAATTTGCCCGTATAAAAAGTGAAAGGGAGCTTTGTGAATCAGCAATACCCAACATTTTTCACATCACATCACAGCAAATGCAACATTTGTATTTGTGTAGTATTTTGGCATAACTGGCTCATGGCCAGAGGTAACAGACCCCAGGCTTCTGTCTCTCCAGGCTATCCAGGCTGAAGAATCAGTATCTTAGAATGTCTGTCACTCAATCACTATGTACTACAGCACTATGGCACAGTTCAAAGGTGGGAATTCTTTAATTTTTTGACAGCAACACACAATAAGAAATTCATTTTCACAAGGTATCTATATAACAAAAACATTTGCACCCCCTTAATATTTTGAAATAAGAAAATTCACTTTTTCATTGTTATTGGTACAACCATGAATGTCTAAAGCAGTGATTTTCAACTGGAAGTAATTTTGCCCCTCTAGAGAATTTTTGACAATGTCTAGAAAGATTTTTGTTTGTCACAATAGACGAAAGGTGCTACAGTCCCCAGTGAGCAAAAACCATTTAGGGATACTGTAGCAAAGTACCACGGCCTGGATAGCTTGAACAACAGAAATTTATTTTCTGAAGGCTAGAAGTACAAGATCAAGGTGTCTGCAGAGTTTGTTTGTTTGTTTGTTTTTTCCTGAGGTCTCTCTCTGTGACTTAAGATGTCCATCTTCTCCTTGTGTCCTCGTGTGGTCCTCCCTGTGTCTGTTTCTGTGCCCTAATCTCCTCTTCTTAAAGGAGACCATTCCTATTAGTTTAGGGACCACCCTAATGAGCTCATTATAATTCAATTATATGTAAATTATATTATTATGACTTAATTACTTCTTTAAAGACCCTATCTCCAAATACATTCTGAGGTAATAGGGGTTAGGACTTCAACATACGAAGTTGAAGGATGGGGAGGGACAAACACAAATCAGCCCATAATACCAAAGATACTGTTCAACACCCTTTAATGCGTAGGACAGACCCCTCCTCTGCCGAACATATTCACAATTAAATATTATTTGGCCTGAAATTTCAACAATGGCAAGACCTTGGTCCAGAACCCTGGTCTGGCACATAGTAGTTGTTCAATAAATTTTTACTGAATCAATGAAGCATAACTAAAAATATATAACTGAAACATTGATAAAATAATACTACAACAATATATGATGCACTCTATTTTCTCTTCTAATTTTTAATGTTGGTTGTAACCACTAAGTTGATCTCATGAACCCCTAATAGATCTTAACCCATAGTTTTAAAAATGCCAATCTAAAGTATTGATCAACCTTAAAAATCTTGCAGTTTAATATTTTAAAGCAAATATGGTATATAGAATACTACTATGTATCAATTAGACTAGTTTTTAACAGAGACTGGAATTTATTCATCAAAATTATTATTTTAATGTAGTCTATTAAAAAGACAATACAGTTGTTCGAATGATACTACACTTGTTCAAAACATTGAGAAGTTTTTTGGGGGACATATGACATTGTTTGCTTCAGAGCTTGGAAAACAATCATGTTGGTTTATAGTTATGCCACATTTTTTTTACTGTAAATTTATTATCTAAATTGAGTGATTTTCTTATTTACCATTCTTGGCTCTAAATGGCCTTTGGCTGCTATTAAAATTTAAATCCACTTTCAAAGAGTGATTATTTGGCATCTGTTAGGATGTTCAAAAGAATATGCCCTAAACTCTAAGAGCAATTTCAAAAAAGGACTTATCAAATAGTTTCAGTGGTTTGGAAAAACTGTAAGCTGAGTTGAAGGAAACCATTCTTATTAATATCTGCATATGTAAGTCCTGCTGATTTGCTCAGTGCCTGTTACATGCATGCATGATCACATGCCAGGGAATATGAAAATGTATGACGTTGTCCAGTTCCTCAAATCATACATCCTTGTTCTGGTTATCAGTGCATTTTAAAGAAGGTTTTCTATAGCTTTGTGGTGAGAAAAGATGCAGATTCACTTTTATAGAAATGATAGAGGAAAGTTTTCCTTAAAGGCACATCGTAACACCCTTTGTAATGGGAATTCTCTTTGGCAGCTTTATGCGACACACAAAAGATATCTAAGACACATGTTTTCATCTTTTATTCTGAAATTATTGAAATAAATGCTACATAGAATTCTAATTCAATGTAATGCACCACAAAACATGACATAAGGACAAAAAAGATATTCTATCACTTATTATAAAAATAATACATGCTTTTAGTTTAAAAGAAATCTTTATAAAATGGTGTACAATGAAAAGTCTCAGTCTCTACAGGAATTCACATTCAATTGTGTCATCCATATCCTTGGAACATTTAGAAGGTATAGCATTTTTATGCAAATTGAATGCACACTATTCAAATTGTTCTTCACTTTGCCTTTTTAAATTTAAAATTAATCTTGCAGATCTTTCATATTGAAGCATATTTATTTGTCTCATTTTTAATAGACACATGTTACTCTGGTATATGAAGTGAGAGACTTCATTTCACTAACTCAAGTATGGAAGACATTTAATTGTCTTTATTTTTCTTTTATTCATTTTATCTCAGGATTCTATTCTCCTAGGTGGTCAGAACTTAATCTCTGCCAATTCAGGATTTTTCTGCATGGTGTTAGAGTTCCCTGAGGCTTACATAGAACAGAGGGCATGGGTGTGGGTATGGCTTCTTGTCCCTGATTGTTGCCCTTCTGTGCAGATAGACACGGAGGTATATATTGTTCCATCTCATCCTCAGACATTGATCCCTGTAGATCTCTACTGATTATCCCTGGCTCCAGCTCCAGTCCCTTCAGAACCTTTGAATCTCCTGTCTACGTCACTCTCAGACACAGGGAATTACTCTGCCATGCTGGAATTTGAGGGTAATCTTGCAAGCTCTCTCAGATTCATCCATACCACACAGATTTTCCTACTCTATTCTTTCACATGTTAGGTTTTGGGCAAAACTGGGGGGAGATCTTATCATTTTCCAGGCTTCTAATTGAGAAATTTTCTTTTCTCTCAGACTTGGCAAGTAACTCCTTCTCTTCTCCCAAGGCAAGGGTGTATGTGTATGTGTGTGTGTGTGTGTGTGTGTGTGTGTGTGTGTTTGAGTGTGCACACGTGTGCGCGCATGCCAGGATTATTTTTTATTTAGCAATATGTTTTAGAGACCTTTTCATGGTAGGACAATCAATCTGCCCCCATCTTTTGGACAGGTGCATAATATTCTATTGTGTAGAATTTCATGCATGTTTATTTCTGCTTTCATCTTTCTATTATATTTTCTTATTTTGTTTTTTCTTTAATTTTTTTCTGTAACTGAAACAATATAAATATAGAAAATGCGCACAGTAACAAAAAGTTCAAACTATATAAAATCAAAAGTAAATTTGAGCTTTCTGTGACACTATGTACAAATCCCACCCCCTAGAGACCACAATTTTAACAACAGTTTGTGATTTTTGTTCTTTTGGTGGTTTCTATTATAATTTTAAGTATTATACTTGTCTTTATTTTTAAGTTTTTATCAAAAGAACAGTTACCATATCTGAAAAAGGAAATGGCAATAATGACTAACAATGAGTAACATTATTTTAATGGGCCCATAGGCTGGATCGAAAGCTTAGACACACGCTCAGTACACCATCTTGAACCAAAACTCTAATTAGGCAGGATGGCAACATGGTTAATACCATGAACTCTACAGGCAGTCTGAGTTCCATTTCGGAGGCTCTGTCACTTCCTGCTTGTGTAATCTTGGGCCCTGGGTGCCTCATTGTCCTCATCTCTAAAATTAAGATAAAATTATGCCTAGCTTATAGGGTTTTCATGAATTAAAGAGAATGGGCTTTAGTATAAAATGTATCAGAATTTGGATTCTACCTACGGCACACACTGACCCTGTGTTGACAATGTCATCTTGAATCTATTCTCAGATATTGATAAAAATGGGACTGGTAAGAGTCCCAAAGTTGTGTGAGGATTCACTTAATGAAACAGGATATGTAAAAGTATCTGACATATAGTAGGCACTTCATAAATGCTAGTTTCTCTTTTTCAGTCCTGTTAGGAATGAATGATTACCCTAGGCATGAGGATCTTGGGTAATTTTCTTTATACTTTCTTTTATTTATTTTCATTTTATTTTCAATTGACACATAATAGTTGTACATAGTTATGGGATACAGAGTGATATTTTGATACATGTATATAAGGCGTAATGATGAAGCCAGGGTAATTAGCATATCTATCACCTCAAACATTTGTCATTTCTTTGTGTTGTGAACATTCAAAATTCTCTCTTCTACCTTTATGAAAACATACAATGAATTATGGTTAACCATATTTCCCCTGTGGTGCTATAGAACACTGGAATTTATTCCTCCTAGCCGGGTGTAATTTTGTATCCATTAACCAGC
Organism: Avahi laniger; assembly: GCA_963575035.1. Classification (NCBI taxonomy): domain Eukaryota; kingdom Metazoa; phylum Chordata; class Mammalia; order Primates; family Indriidae; genus Avahi; species Avahi laniger. The sequence continues at coordinate 29,773 of CAUYSK010031634.1, forward strand.
TTCTCCCTCTCCTCCCCTCTCCCCTACCCTTCCCAGCCAGGGAATTTTTATCTGTTGGGGCAGGTAGGTAAATTTCTCTTATTCACTATTAATACATAAGCTTCCAAATATTTCACTTATGTCAGGGTCTAGGCTTTTGGAACTTGAAAGTCAAACATCCTCTCTGTGTTCTTTGATTCTGCTATGCCATTTGTCCCCTGAAGCAGGACATGCAATACACCAGTTGAAAAAGAAATTCAAGCAAAAATTTTAAAAGCTAATATTACAAAATTTATTTAATCACATGTATATATGTCTTATTTATGACTCCCTATAGGTAGTCATTTATGTGTTTCCATTTTTTTTCCTGTTGTTGCAACCTAGAATTAATATCCTTTCCCCTGTAGCTTGAGAATTTCTATAAGAACGTTGGCAATAAAAATTCTAGCACTGGAATTCCTGGGACAAAGGATCAGTGTTTTTTTCAAATATTGATGAATATCACCACATTTCCCCTCCAAAAAGTTTACACTATCACCGTCTTGTATAGGAATGCCTATTTCTTCACAGCTTGATCCACTAGGGTTTATCACAAATTTAAATTTTTTTCAATCTGATAGCTGAAAATATTACTCCTTGGTTTTTTGATTTCCCGTATCTTTAATCATGAATGATTGAACATTTTCTCAGAGGTGTTCCAGCCTTTTGCATCTTGCATTCCCCAAACTGCTTATTGACATGTGAAAGATTGTGTTAAATAATCCTAAAGTGCATTAAATAGAATTTTTAAAAGAATTATATATTTATTTATTTTTGTCTGGGAAGACAGATTATATGGAATTTAAGGCAACTGTTTCCAGGTCTCTACTTCATTTGACAGCAACCAAAAAACTATTACAAAACTCGGACTTGATGGGGGGGGAGGGGAGGCAGGGGCAACATACATGACCTAAACATCTGCACCCCCATAATATGCTGAAATAAAAAAAAAAAACTATTACATAGGGATAGGAACAAAACAAAACTGAAGATGAATAACAGAGTCACTAGCGCAGAGCTAATAATTATGCTTCAACAATGTCATCATAGCCTCACACTACACATTCAGAACTACTCATCAAAATGGGATTTGTTCCAATACTCACACGATAGCACCCACGAGAGACAGCTAACTGAATGTCCCCCGAGCATGTGTGTAATTATGCCAAGATTCCAATAACTAATTAGCACAATAGATTTTGGTCTCACTTCAAATGCTGCAGAGCATCCATTTCACATGTCCTATGTTGTCTCAGTTTCCACCGTAGGAGATGTGCTCCCAGCAAGAATTCCACAAAGAGAAGCTAAAAGAAGACACACAAGAACTTTAGAAGGAATAAATGAGGACTGATTGCCAATTGTATGATTAATTTTTTCAACACCTCAATTCTGTAACATCTAAAATATCTGACTTCTCACTTTTTAAAACTTCTCCATGTCCATTTATTGTATTTTAAAATTCATACAGACGTATATCTTACCCAAGTGAGCACACTGTCTTCCAGAGTTAGAAAGCACTTTGAAATCTGAGCAGCACTTAGGCTACTCGAAACTTCACCTTTATCTTGATCATAATTGCTACCAGGTCCTGAAGCCACACCAAGTGCCAGGCAACCCGGCAGCGTAATTATCGCTACTCCCGTGTTACAAATGCAGCCTGATGTTCAGAGAGGTTGAAAAACTTGCCCCAAATCAGCATCTAGTAAGTTTCAGAATCAGCATTACCAGGTTCTGGGGGTCTGATAAATTCTACAGCGAAAGAGGAGATTTTTAATACAAACGGTGGTGTTTCTTGGAATAGACTTTGTTGTAACTGCTACTTAATAGCTCTCAATGCCAAGGCTCCCCTGTACATTACTTTCCCTCTGGGAAGTTGGCTGTCCCTTCAATGCTCTAACTAGTCCTGTTTGATCCTACTTAAAGATTATAGGTGGATGAGGTGGTCTGTGTTATCTGATTCAACCACGGAGAAAGAGACCCTATGAGCTGCAGACTGGATTCCTGATTTCCTGCCCCATCTTTTGGCCACTTTCTGCCTGTGATATAAATGGCCCTAGATGGACCCCTTCCTCTGCTGCCTGCTCCTTCTTGGTCAGGAGCTGCCCATTCCACAGTCTTCTGGTCTCGCTCACCGTATTTAGGCAGACTCTCTGAGAGAGCTTAGAAAATGCCCTCCTCGCAAGAGGCAGACAGGGAAGAAACAGGATTTGGGAAGGAAGGGTTGGAAGGAGAATTAATCCTGTAGAAGTGGACCAATAATAGTAGTTCAAGTGTTGGAGTTAGCCTGGATGATGGAGCTCTTTGAAAATATTTCAAGAAGACAGATGTTTGGGGAAGCAGCACTCTTGAGGTATATGTAAATCAGACAACCTTTCAGGATGGCACCTTGCTCCCTTGGTGGAGGCCTTAATCACTGAAATCCATGCTCCAGGATTTGGCCCTAAGCAAGCCTGATAGTTGAGTTCCTCATTTTCCTTACCAGAAGTAAATCTAAAATTCCATCCAGGGATTTTAAAACAGGAAGAGTAGTTCTCATACTAGCTGGAGGCTTCAGATTGAAAACTCTTTATTTTATTTTATTTTCCCATTTTGGAAACCTAAGTTTCATAGAGGGAAAGCAACTTGTCCAGGACCACACAGAAAAAGAAACATTTCTGCTCATGCTATAATATTTAGAAGATGGTTCCAGTTTTACACTCATGATCCACTTTACAAATGTTGTAGAAAATTCAAGTTTCCCAGAGAAGCATTTGTTTCTCTTATGATAGCTTACATTTACTGAACTTAGCACCATGCCAGGCACTATGCTAAACTCTTTGCTTGCACTGCGTCACTTAACAATGATGCTGGGAAGAAGGAAATTGCATAAATCTCCATTTTATAAGTGATAAAGTAAAGGTTCAGAGATTTCAAATCACTTGTCAATTGCTAATAGGTAAAATCTTATCCAAGTTTTCAAATTCCAAAGCTCAAGCAGGCTCTCAACTACTGTGACATCCTGAGCCCCTAAATGGCATTTGAACTATTTACAGCAAATAAAGGGCTCTGACTTGGGGGCTTGCACACGCTTTTCTTTCCACTTAGAGCTCTCTTTCTCTACATATCCACTGGTTTAAATGCACACTTCAGGTCTCTGCTCAAATGTGACCTCATCAATGAGAACATTCTGGCCACTTGGTATGATACACCCAGCTTCTGTATCTACATCATACATGAGGAGATTGTTATCTCCTTCACTCTGTCTCACATTTCTATATATTGTCATTTAACATATTATGTATTTACTTCTGAATTGTATTTATCTCCCCTCACTAGAAATGTGATCCCTATGAGGTCAGGAACTTGAATCTGTTCCCTGTATCTTCAGTACCTAGCACATAGTAGGTACACATTAAATATTTGGACAGTAAATGAATGAATGAACGAGTATATGAATGAATCAAACATGTGCAATCAAATCTCCATAATCAGCCTCATATGATGTCTATCACAGGAGGAACTGGGGATGACAGGGAATTTGATTTAAAAGATATCTGATTTTGTAAAGAAATCTAATTTATGTCAGTGCCTGATATTAAAGCATAAGTGGGGATACATTTTTTTCTTCAAGCACTGACAGCTGGGAGAAGAATGTAGAAATCTGCTCTCCTTGTCTGTCCTTGTGTTCCCTTCCTCCTTGCATAGCTCTTTGTAGTGAAGAGTCATTGGGGACATTCATTCTGAGAAATGTAGAAGCATTTTTTTCCCTATTCATAAGCCAAACACTTATTCCCAGTGGGTAACATTTAGCAATGAAGTGTTTTTGACTCCAGCACTTATCAGTGTTTCTGAAATATACAGTATAATTAAATTATTCAGAGGTCGTGCTTTAATCAGGATCAAATTTAATGAATATTCAGACTGTTCATTGTTAGGACTTGGGAAAAGACTATCAGAATATTTTCATTACAGCCTCAAAAGTCACCCAGAAGAGGGTGCTAATGTTCTTTATAAAATATACCACACACACACACACACACACACACACACACAGACACACATTTCCTCTCTCTCTCCCTCTCTCTCTCTTTCTCCCTTTCTCTCTCTTTCTCTCTCCACAAAGCTTCCTTTTGTAACTGATCAACTGATACTAACTGTATGCACTGAGCATTAAGTAGAAAATATATACATAGGCAATTCAAAAAGTCAAAATCACTGCCAACTGATAGCACGAAAGTTCTTAAAAACTGAGACAGTCTATAAAATCTACCCCAGTTCAGGCCGGGTACGGTGGCTCGCGCCTGTAATCCTAGCACTCTGGGAGGTCGAGGTGGGCAGATTGTTTGAGCTCAGGAGCTCGAAATCAGCCTGAGCAAGAGCGAGACTCCGTCTCTACTAAAAATAGAAAGAAATTAATCAGAGAACTAAAAATATATAGAAAAAATTAGCCGGGCATGGTGGCGCATGCCTGTAGTCCCAGCTACTCGGGAGGCTGAGGCAGGAGGATCGCTTGAGCCCGGGAGTCTGAGGTTGCTGTGAGCTAGGCTGACGCCACGGCACTCTAGCCCAGGCAAAAGAGTGAGACTCTGACTCAGAAAAAAAAAAAAAAGATTTATCCCAGTTCAGGACAGATTAGTTAACAATTAACTATACCACCACCCAAAATAACATATTTTCTATCACCAAAAATGCCTGTCAGCGTTAATACTATGATATTTAATTAAACAATGAACCTC